>JXSR01S001047.1:136609-157750 GCA_000969725.1 Ophiothrix spiculata | reverse complement strand
TCTAGACGCGTGCAGAAGCACGTAGAAGCACAAAGGTCGTGTGCCACTCTCTTTAATGGCCATTTAAATATTATGTTTGACTTATGGTAATAATAAATCACATATTCAGGGGCATGTAACACCTATAGGATGCAGACACACTAAAATATCGTACCACCACCAACTTCAACCCCTTGAAAATCAAAAAATAAAAATCTCATGGATTAGATGACGTTTTGTCAATATGATTATTTACAATATATACAAGATACCTAAAAGATAAAATGAGAGTGATTTTATTTTGTATTTGGGACAAAAACGTAAATTTGGAGGCTCCATTTTTCTGTTGTTCAGTATTTTTGAATTTAAGTTTCAGTTTGGTTGTAATGTATATCGTTTGGCCCCTCATAATAAAAATCATAGTGTTCTAAATTATTTATATTAGAAACACCTCTAAACCTTGTATTATCCATTCTGCTGTTAGGTAGTTATGACATTTTAAAGCATGTTAGAACAACCATTTTAAGTTGTTTCATAGGTAAGAATCTGAATGGAAGAGTGATATACTTTTAGTTGTAAAATTTTTGAGTATATATGAATATATGAGTAGCTGATATTATGCTAATTATTAATACGTCTAAGTCAAGAAATATTGTCTCGTTACTATTCTTGAGTTGTGTTAAACTAATCAGCATCCGAGTCTCATGGAATATTCAGAGTGCCTAAACAAATAAATACACTTATTAACATAGTAGAGTATATGTTTCTAATATTGAGGTCAAATTTCCATATACTCCTTGTAGGCCAAGGGCGATCTTATAATTGGTTGAAGTTTTCTGTCTCTTGATATGCATTTGCGTTTTGGATATCTTTGATATCTTGGAAATGCATTTACTAGTTTGATTACCACTTTTTTTCTTGCGTGTAGATTAAAAGTTAGGAATATTGAAAGTTAGTCAATTAAGAAGACAATTTTAGTTATATAAACGGATTAATGCATTCTCATCGAACTGCACCTAAACAATAATCATAGTTTAATGATCTCAATGTTGAAATTGCAACTGAGATTTATGGTTTCTTTATCTTACACATACTACCTGTTTGACATCAACATATACCAAAAGTGCAGAATAAACCTCGAAAGCTCTCGTTTATTTTCTCCTTTCATGTCCTCCGCCATGCCGCCATGGACCCTTGTGTGCCCGAAGAGAGTAATTGGATTTAACCAAGTCTAGACTCCGCGTTGATTGGATTGCATAGATTCTTACGGGATACCCTTATTTGCGGAAAGGCAATATGATCTACTCAGATATTAGTATGTGGAATGTTTAAAACATGCAATACTGAATTAACATCTACGACGACATTGCGTTCTTTGACGATTGAAATGGTTACATATGGTAAAGTGGCATAGTCAAGATGGCAATTGCCAGCCCCATCTCTTAAAATTAGTCTGGGTCGGCAAATTAGGACTACACAATAAAGAAACAAATACTTCATTGTTAGAGGTAAAGTAGTGAAATCTCTCTATCCCGAGGTACTGGCTATGTGACAGGCCGAAGGATAATAGTTTCATAGCCAGTACTGAATGATAGATAGATGCACTGCTTCACCGATAAATTCATGTAGTATTTGGTTTATTATACCTCATTTTGGCTTTTATTAACTTTTCCTTATATTTAATAACATTGCGTTTCAATTTCATACCATGCGTTCTCTTCGTTAGATGCGAAAGAATAATGTCCAATGTATATGCATGCATTTAATCATCTATTTTCTGTAATTTTGCTTATATTGGATGTTGATTCATAAAAACAATAATATAATTAATAAATGCAGCTAAATGTAGACAGGTGCACTTATAAACATTATGATGTTATCTAATTTTATTATTTCCCCTTATAAATATCAAAAATTTAAACACTCGTATGGGTCACGCAGTGGATACTCTTGTCAGAGACAAAGAAGTAATCGACATAAGCTGGTGAATCGCTCTAAAAATATTGTCATTTTAGATCTCTTCCTAAGATTAATTGGACTTGATTTCATCAAAATAATTCAATAATTCATGAAAGATTAAATTAATGAATTGCACCTCGATTTAAATGACGTACATTTATTATTTCATAGGGATGTATGTAAATATATCAAAACATCTTACTTTCGTAGTTAAAAAAGACAAAAATAACAGGATAATGGTTTATTCGTTCACTTTTGCTCTCTCGGCTGAACGTCAATTTTACTGCAAGTTTTACCTACTTAAACATTTACACATATCAGAATATCACAATTGCGGGCGTACATATGGAATAGAGTCCCTAGTTATACATGAATCTTAACTTGTGATTTCACGTCCATTATCAAAGTCAAAATGACATCAATAGACTCCTTCGAAAAGTTGACACCTTTTCGGCGAAACTTCATAATTTTATGATGTTTGAACTATTCGATTGTTTTCAAATTTTGACGGAGTGTAGTCTTGATACTTCTTATTGAATTACAAATAATATTTTTTAAACATATGGTATTGATCTTAAATGATAATGTAACATACTTGTGGTTTTTTCCTGAAAAACTGGATGTGAATAACGACTCTGAGATCACCCTGCTTGAGCTGTGAATTGCCTGTTTTAGTATCTACTTTATTTACATTTCGTCTGATATACGCATTCGCATAATTTACTTACAAATAAAGCATTCTATATAGTCAAAAATTGCACTTTTTATGTACACAAAAGAAAAATACGGCATTCTAATGTTTACGTTTTAGATTTTAGTTCACAATCTCAACGCTGTCTGGCTAGCTCAGCGGTAAATCCCTTGCTTCGTAATCTATGGTTCGAGTCCATTGGAAGCCATTTATCTTTTCATGGTAAGGATTCACATTTTCCTGAGTAGATGGAGGTTATGTACCCTTAAACAAATAATTGGTCATAACCACATCTCATATCAGAAGCTCTACACTGTTATACTGTTGGGCAATTTTTTAGCGTTGGTTAAACTATGATCAACCCAATTGTTGGGTAAATAATATTACCCAATATTTGGGTAATTAGCTAAAACTTTTACCCAACAGTTAGGTAATTAACCAACATTGTACGCAACGTTGGTAATTATTTACCCAGAAGTTGGGTTGTTCATAGTTGAACCAACGTTGGGTAAATTATTTGCCCAACGTTCTAACAGTGTATGCTATGGTCTTATTTGTAGAAACTCAATTTGATGAAAGTCACGTAACTCATTTCATGACCTTTTTCTGGTGGACACGCAGAATTGATTTTATTAGATAAGACCGTACATGACGAACGAGCAGTAAACTCAAAAAAAAACCCACATTTTCAACATTTTGATTATTTTATTTTCCCCCAAGACTGATATCGAACAAAACATGTATAGGTTAATCCTTTTGCTATATATTTTCTAGGTTTATATTTCACACAAATTCAATCAAACGTCAAATATTTTATTAAGTCTTTGAAGGATTACATTTGTGTAGTGGAAGACGAGTACGTTAAATACAATTTTGACGAAGTCGATTTATTGGATGTTTCAAAACAGGTCCTGGCTCCACGACAACTTGTTAACGTATGTTTTAATCCAAATAATATGGTTTGGCAATTATGTAAAAAACTGATCACATTTACTGCCCGTTTTGGGTGTCAGGTTTCAAATATCAAATACCATAACCCCTGCAAATCAGGTTGGTGTTTACAATGTACAATTATTTACTATCTGTAGACACGAACGCCTGTGACTTGAATACATGGAGAGACCAGGTATAGGTTTATTTCACCACAAATTGAAATAATGTGATCATTTGTTTTATGACTAAAAGAACTTATTGAACTCTAAAAGGAAGAATAAGCCCAATTCCAAGTTATTTTATTCATTTGCATTACCGGCTATTTTGTCAGAAAATACTATAACCTGTATATCTCTAGTTATAAAGTTATGATTGAGAAGGTAATTCGAACATATGTAATAAATTATTGCAATCTTATTAATCATGATTTTAAGTTAAAGTAAATTAAAGATGTATAGTATATTGCATCGTATTTAAAGCAGATATACCTTAATACAATACAGGCTTGAATAAAAAACATCCTCTTAATATGTTCATCAATCAACATTAAAACTCTATATCATGCAAAATGCGCAGTTTGTCGTTTTTGTAAAATTATCCACGTATTACTTCAACAGGAACAAACTCTTTTGATAGCGCATCATCAGAGCTATACTCCTCTAATGCATATTTGGCTGTGTCCAAAACTATCGGGGACGCACATAACGACGTGAAACGGGTATAATGTTAAAACGCGTTCAATTAATATACTCGCTTAAGGTTCACGTATGATTTTAAGTCAATCATCTGTTAGCTGAGGAATGTCTTTTGATAAGAAAAAAATATATATATTAAGCAGATCTCTGGCATAACTGCATTCAGCGGCACATCCAAAGTAATGGCCACCTAAAGATGTAATTTCACAGCATAAGAAATAAACAATGGCTAATTTCAAAGGTTAACCTTAAGATAAAAAGTCTTTTGTATGTTAGATTATCTTCTGGGCTATATGGTCTATTCAGTTATTGATATGATCAATATTATTATCACCTACTGCCACATAATATAATTTTGAATGTTGTAAAATAAAATTAAAATATAAGATAAACTGGCCATGATATCAATAATACATTATAAGCTAGTAATTTGCTATTTTATTATATTCACGTCCCTGCTCCTCATGGAATGATATTACCTCTTCAACAATGATAAAGGGGTAAATGTTGGATGAACCGATTATAAAGAGGTCAAGTCATTTATTTAAGCAGTTACTATAACGTTTCTCATAACACCTAAATCAAATCATAAAGATTATAACAAAATAATATCATACAAATACAAAACAGTAAAACAATGAGTTATAATACTACATAAAATATAAAAATAAATAAATGAACTAATCACGAATTATTATGGTAAGATATCATTCTTAAAGGAGTAATTTGTTTTTAGTGAAAGAATTTCTGACCCCTTTTAGATTATCCATCAAAATAAATCTTTGTTTCTGATATCTTGTTGAAGCATACACTCTAAAAAAAGTTGTGTTAAAACGGGAACATGGTTAACAGGTTGGGTTAAATTTCGCACAATGTTGGGTAAAATTTGACACAATTTTGAGACAAGAGTATATCATATTTATCTTTTCTATTGTTTTACTACTTGTATAACACACGGAATAAAACTCTAATAGTGAGATCTCAAGTTAAGCGTAATCTAAAATTCAAAATAGAATTAAACACCTTGGCGCATATTCATAAAGCGCTGCTAACTCTAGTTGGCAACCAGAGGAGGACATTTCCACGTGCAATGTTTACACTAAATATTAACGTTTCATAAAATAATTTGTCATGTTCTAAAAATCCATTTGTAGAATCATTTATGTTTAGTTTCTTGCTGCTATATCAAATATACAGCACACATTTGTGGACGTGTTTATGTAACATGAAACTACTTTGTCTCTATTACATTTCCTACAAGGTGCATTAAACACCTCGTTTCTCACAGCATGCGTTGGAATCTAGAGATATAATATGACTGAGACTGTGAAATAGAATGTCTCAGCACAGCACTGGTATTTTTCAGAGTGGGTATTTATATTACTATTCTTGTACCAGTCGTCCTGGTGTGAACCTAGACTGGAATGCCAATTATTACAGCAAGATATATACAGCTTGTCACAAATGATACAATCGTAAACGAAGTACAAAAAACAGTATTGGAAATTAAAATGACTTACTTATGATGAAATTTAATATTTAAAACAAATCTTTTACGATTAGTACTATTTTTAGACAAGCTGTCATGAGAATGCAGTTTTTGCGACAATTCAACTCTTGTTTACAACTGCAATAACAGAGGAGAATTAGAAACGAAATGGACCCTTCATTACATTTGTTATGTGTGTCTCTTTTCAATTAAAAGGCATACTGTTTAGATATATGCCAGTATCATTTAATTACTTAACACTTAAGTGGTCAATGGAGGGGGTCCATATGGACCCTACATTTGGTTTTTGCGCGTTAACGCAAAAACGGGAAGTAATTTTTCATTGCCCCTCTATGTTTTTGTCTTACTATACCATACCCTTCACTTGGTGGCAAAACAATTCAAATCGAGCCACCCCTTCCCATCCTAATTAGCATAAATAAGCATTTTCGAGGCCGCTCTTCAAATTTGTTTTGCCCAAAAAATCGTAACCGAACAACTTTTTTAAATTTTATTTCAGGAATGTATTTGTACTTACATACTGCAAATATGAGCTAAATTTTATTGAAAAATTTAACTTAACCACCGGTGTCCGACCGGGCATCGCAAGCATTCACCGGTGTCATACCGGCGTTGCGGCTTCTTGCGGCTTATGTGACCAGGTTGTAACTGAAGACATCGTATACATGCTGTAAGGTTTTAACTCGGAATTACATTTTTGCGGCATGTTTCCGGCGTCTCTACGGCTCACGGACATCGGTAGGACACCGGACGGACACCGGTCGGTGTCCGATTGGCCTCTGCTGAATTGACGCATCGTAACCTCGCCGCAAGGTTATGTGACCAGGATATCCAGTAACGCTATACAATGTATATACAATTTTGAAAATTCCATACTATTGAATTTCTTTCTTCAATACGATGCAATATACTATTAAATTCAGCTTTTCATGCTCAATTGTATTTTGAAATGGTATTATGTACAGCATAAATTATATCCCATACTTCGGAATTATATTTTAAATCTATATTTATATATTATTTTATAAATTGACTCTTGAGGTTTATATGTATTTTATAATCCTAAATAGGTTTTTAATAAATAATATTTGAATACAATCACGATGTTGTGAACTCAATATATTTAATACAATAGCACATACAGATAGAAAGAAATATTTGATAAAGTTACTTGAAACATGCATAGCGCTATGGAAAACTAAACGATATTTAAAGCAAAAAAAAGACAATAATGCTATCATCTCCAAGGAAATCGTCTTCTTTGCTTTTCTATCCACCTAAATAGACTGCAATCAGCATCACTGCTTGAAAATAAGTGGTGAAAGCTTTCGTAATTGAAAATTGATAGGCAATAGGATTTACCCCATCATAAGTGTCTGTAACTTAATCTGACATTCACGGCGAGATTTAACATTTTAAGATCATTAAAAAAAAAAGGAACTGGCTTTTTTTTATTACAGATCGAGACAAGAGTATATCATATTTATCTTTTCTATTGTTTTACTACTTGTATAACACACGGAATAAAACTCTAATAGTAAGATCTCAAGTTAAGCGTTATCTAAAATTCAAAATATAATTAAACACCTTGGCGCATATTCATAAAGCGCTGCTAACTCTAGTTGGCAACCAGAGGAGGTTTTCACAATATCCCACGATGCAATGCAACATTGTACATTATATCATGATTGCAGTGATTTGAGCCGTGCAAAAATTATTTTTTATTGCACGGCATGAAACAAACCTGTGTTATATCATGATATGAAACAAATATTGAATGTCTATGCACGTGCAATAGTACAAAATATATCATTCGGTCAAATTTGGACTGATTCATTTCACTCGGCTACGCCTCGTGAAATAGGAAAGTTCAAATTTGACTTCATGATATATTTTGTACTATTGCACTCTCAGGCATTCAATATTTGTATAATATACCTGCAAATCTAATTCAATTCCTATACTTCTGTACAGGTTTCTGACGTTTTTGAGGTGTCAGCAATGTGGGTAAACACTGGGCTATTGTGAAAAGAAACACATCCCTGGAAAGATATGAATGAGTACTATTCAATGGAATTCTCAAATTCCTATAAGAGCCCCTTGTCCAGAAAACCATTATTGCCTATTATATCTAAGTGTATCAGAATAATGCATTGTGGGATATTCTGAAAACCTCCTCTGGTTGGCAACTAACCTTATGTCTACTTGACAGGTTAAACATTGATTATTAGCTGCCAAACAGAGTTAGCAGAGTTTTATGATTTTCTGCCATGGTGATATATGAAATATAATGTGAACTTCATTGCATACATTAATGTAAAAACATCGGCATGCTTTGACGCTAAGGTCAATGGGGTTTGGTCAAAAAGTGTGAGGATTCTACTCCCCTTTGATAGATGTGATGCAAAAACACCTTTGTATAGAAAAAAAAATAATGATTGATTCTGAAAGCATATATTAATAAAAAAAAGTACGTGTGTTTTTACTATGCAATTGAGCTAGTAAACATTAAGCCTCGACTCGACGGAGATGGTAAAATATTTTCTTTCTTCTTCTTTCTCCTTTCTGTTATCCAAATTTCTTTTCGAATTTACTATATATTGTATCTACTTTTAAAATGACCGGCAGTTTTTATCCTACATTCAAGCCATAATTTTATACCATATTGTGTTTAAAATTACCCTGATACCATTTAAGATTAGCCACTATTAAAAATCCTGTTTTATATTACTTCCTGGCTCTTCTATATTTTATCTTATCCTCCCTATGATTTTTTCACGACCCAGAAAGAGTTGGCATATACAAGGGAATTTCAATATGCAGTTATAATAGAGAAAGAAATGATATCAGGGTAGTTTTAAAACCCAATATTTATATGGCTTGGAGGGGAGGTTTGCCATGTTTCCAGAGGTGTTTGGTCATGAATGTTTGAGATTTATTTAGCTGTACTTACTGGACTAGTGTTATTATAAATCCAGTGTTTTAAAGTGTTGCTTGCTAAAGTGTTTTTTTTTTTGGTTTTAAAAATAAGAAAGAAGGATAAAAAAGTAGAAAAAAAAAGGAAAAAAGAAAAACAAATGGCCATATTTTTATTATTTCTAAACCCATAAAGTAGAAAACGAAAAGAATGAAGAAAAAAAAGCCATATTTTTTACCATCCCCAGACCTGTCAGCCTTGAATCAAGGCTAGTAAACATTTCAGCAAGAACACAATGTACTGTGTTCTTTACATGCAGACTTGTCTATGTGACATTTATAACGCAAATGCCATTGAAATGTCCGTGTTCCTGACGTTCAAATTACAACCGTATATCTTCTTTTTTTGTGAATGTAGTTCTGTATATTTCTTCTAGTCTATCTAAAAGGGCATATTTTGCAAGGAGAATGTTGATTATTATTTCATTTTCTTTCAGGGACATATGCAATTGTGTAGTTTTTAGTTTACGTACTAAAAACATTTTTTGGTACTTTTTTAGGAAAAGAATTCTTATATTGAGATCAAGAAAAAAAGTAAGTTATGAACTTAATACTGATATGCTACTAAAGACATCACGTCTGTAGAATGAGGAGTACATTAAATTTGTTGAAAAATATATGTATATAACCTTGAAGATGATATACATACATACATACATAATACACATTTGTATAGCGCCATTACATCAAGATATAAAAGACAAAATGAAAATTGCTTTACTTGATAGTATACAATGACAAAAGGCATATTCGGCAGTAACGTTACATATCTGATAATAGTATGTTAACAAATTCGTTTTAAAAAGCTACTTTGTATCGTTGGGTTTTTATCTAGAAAATGTTGAATATAAGTAACAAACTACAGAAATCAATTTCTCAATTTTGCTCAACACAAAAAAAAAATGTGTTTTTATTCAGCATGAGCTCAGAATATGTAAATATGTCGCATCTACAATTTTAATTATCCTATTTACACACGTCTTAAATAATTTCAGACTTGTATAAAAGCTTATAAAATACACTTTTGCTTTTGTCTTGTTATGCCAAAATCGCTTTGTCTTTAGAAATTGATAACCATATTTTAATACATGTTTTCCAAAATAAAAAATATATTACTATATATAACCTGCAAGGTCAAAGAGAAAAAAAATAGTCTGTCTCAGCTTCCCGCGCGAATAGCTTTAAAAAATCAAATTTTTTTTTTTTAGGTTTTTGAGAGATTTGCATTGTATTTTTTCATCTTTTCTTCCTACTACTGGAAAAAAAAATTAACTAAACAGCGCGAAGCGGATGCAAAAAAAATAGTGGCCGAAAAATGCAATAAAAAAATAGGGGGCATTTCTGCATCCGGATGCGTTGCCCTTTTTTACTAAAAAAAAAACCGCATAGCGCTTAGGGTTTTGACCTTTAGTTAGCTGAGACTGAGTTCTTTTTTTTTTTTGGCCTAAAATACTATACAAAGTGTTACCACATTTAATGAGCTTGTTGGCTCATTTAATGCATGCCTGCTCAGACTGATTTGTACATTAACGATTTATACAGTGAGATGCTTCTTAGTTTACAGAATTGTTGATTAATCCGTGTAATATATTAATGAAATTGGGTATCAGCACTAACCCATTTAGCAAAGAAATCTGACGTCAAACTGGAAAAAATACATCCAGAAGTGCTCTGTCGAAATATTAAAGGACAATATTTTTCTTTGATTAAATAAATTTTAGATGTATTTTCAACGAAGTGTAAACGAATTCGTTAAATTCTGAAAAAAAAAACCAAACAAACAAACATAATCCTTTGATAGTTATACCTGATTTTCCATTATCGTCCTTTCATTTACGTTACTGTAAATGGAGTTTTGTATCAAATTCCCTGTTCAAGACAAACAAAAAGAATTATCATATAGTTATAGGTAAACAATTGCGCATATCATTTTGTTAATGAATATTAAATAATAACATGTGATACATTTTGATCCATCCAATACACGACATCCGTAATGGTTGAATAAATAATGATGTATTTTTATGAAGGTCTATAGTTTCAAAATATTATCACATCTCCAGAAGAAACAAACAAGTTTGGTTATTTTAACCAACTATACGTTGACGTAACATTATTTCATAATGAGTTACGACGCATATACCTCAAAATATATGTGATTATCATCCAACAGTAGATATATATATATACCAAGATCATGTTCCATTATTATATTAAATTATGTATCAAAATTTTATTGCATAAATTATTAGTTGTAAGTTAACATCAAATGAAATATAACATCATCAGCAATAACGACTTTTCTTTCATTTTTACAATTATTTTTCGAGATAGCAATACAAATGTCATATGGTTCTAATTATAAGCATGATTGAAAGAAAAAAGATATCAGTGAGGGTATGTGATGAATTTTGCATCCTATCTGTAAAGCAAGATATTGTAACTGATGATATTAAAGATGCAATTCGTGTTTTCTAGCTGAATAAAAAGAAAAGCACAACATAAATGCATGCATTTTCAAGTTACAAGGTTTTCAGTACCGGTTATTTTATATCCCCAATAAGCTGTCGGGGCCGCGACAATAATATAGAATGATACATTTTCTCACTTTTCTCAAAAATGCGAGCATATACGATTAGGTTGTAGAATTATACTGAAAATGGCAAACATCATTACAACTTTAATGTATTCCATTTAAGTTAAATTAATAACGATAAAAAAGAACAAACATGCATAAAATCAATCATACAAACAAACAAACATCCAAACAAAACAAGCAAACAAACAAACAAACATAAATAGTATACTTCAACGATTGTGAATTGAATGTTAACATTTATTTGCACAACGCCATTAATTTCAATTCTGTCAAGATTACATCAACTACATTATTTAATACCACATCTAATGGGGTTATACTTCAGGTCTAGTGCTTTATATGATGTTTATTGACGCAAAGAAATCTAATAAAAATGTAGTGTTATATCCAATCATCGGAAACATTTCATGCTTGAAAATACAGAGTTGGATTTTACTCATCACTCTCAGGCAGGTGTGTGCCAGTTTGAGAAGCAAGCATGCCTCCTTTTGACTGTCGGTTATTTGCGCAACAACACTAATTGTATCTGCAACAAAATGAAATGTAGAATCTTAAAAATCTCTGCTCTTTTTTGTCGTAGGACAGTATGATACTACAGGATCCAATCCGCCTTTAGATGTAATTGTGATGGAGTAATTTAATTGTAATTAATCTGTATGGCCTATAATATATTATATGCAATCCTAGACCATGTGTTTTCCATTATGAGAGCATTATGACATTTTGAGACGAAATGTCCTACCGAAATGAATAGTATTTAAGGAAGAAATCATGAGTGCAACGATCATTTATATCATATTTAAATCTATAAAATCATGATATCAATATCTTGTCTTTATGATACATGTTCTCAACCACTCAGTTGCAAAAGATGTTAAGCTATTTTCAGATATTGGTGAAACTTTTAATATCAATGATTTACACGACTCTGATATATTCTTGTTAATAATGAGCGTCAATGAACATGTTACAATCCAGCCAGTTATTAATTTTGTTAAATCTGCTTTTAATATGCGATCTACATGATCCCAACATTTTTTTCTTTGTGAATATTGCCTTTGTATTTTTATATTGATTTATATCTTTGTGTAACTAATCAATTATATTATTGTAATTGTACATTTGACTATACCTATATGTTTGGTAATTGTCAATCAAATACTTTGAACTTTGTAATAAACAAAAATCAAATACTAGAATTTACTTCTGCAGCGATGCGACATTGCAACCATGATCTTCAACAGACAATCGCTGCATGCAAAAGCAACTTTTTGAAGGAAAAATAGAAGGGGTACCAGCGGGGGGTGGGGGGTACCTAAGGTAGGCCATCATATTTTGGATGTATGGGAGGAGGGGGGGGGGGGGGGGGGGGAAGCCCCGGGAAATTTTAAATCGCCAATTTGAAAAATATATACATATGAACTTTGCAGGGTATGTTAGAATTATCATTTCCCTTCTTTATTAGCCAAAATTTTGAATGTGGTGACCAAAAATCCCGATTTTCCGATCCGCACGAACTATATGACGTGATTATTCATATAGTTGCGCAACGCCTTGGCCGATATTTTTGTGATTTTAGTATTGTTGGATAGGGGAGGACCGTACATATCTATTGATAGCAAAACCACGTTCATACGGTGGTGCAACAGCCCCTCCGTGGGTATAGTGTTAATAGCCTAGGTAGACGATGGTTAAGTACTTCTTATTCTACACGCTTCATTTCCTAATCACGACTCACCCTGTTCAATTAAGCAAAAACCGGATTTAAAACAACTCATATATAATATTACTTATACTCCTTAAAATCTGTCATCTTAATCTCTAAGTCGTGATCACGGTGTAGGACGAATCCGACATATCACGTATTTAGGGATGATTTAAACTGATGTTATGAATAGGATGACTGTAAAAGTGAGTGTTGATGACGAACAAAATGATTTTTATGAAATATTGTAGGTATTCATTTTAATGACTGTCGTTTACTTTGTTTTCATTGCTGAGTTAACTTTAAGTTTGTGAGTAATTAGGAGTCTATTAGGTGGCTTTGCAAATTTGCATTGAACAAATTCGGTGTTAAGTCTTATGAGTACCCTATGCGATAAATACATAGTATATTAGTAGATTAATGGTATTCTTAAGATAATTAACACTTTGCTCAAGTCTATAGATACTATAGTTCGTTTGTGTAATACGGTATTCACTTTTCAAACGTGAACTCTTTGTCGTGTAACCATTGTCTTTCAAAGGGGATGGGTGGTTACCATCCCCTAATGGATAATTTCCTGTCGCATAAAAACGAAAATGAATACGACCTAAGGGATATGGGTAGTTGTTAGTTCATCCTTTGCGGTCATTTTAGCGGGAAAAATCGTAAGTGCCGCCTTCAGGGGTCATGGTTGCAAAACAATATAAAATGACTTAACATCTTACTGGAAATTTGAGTTGACTCATTAAATTCTTTGTTATCTGTCTATTTTTTCTAGCCTAGATAAATGATCATACTGATACTCACTTGGATAAAAAAAAAATTGTTTAGACGTTTAATGATTTGCAGAATAGCACTCAGTCAAAACAAAGTCATCACATAGGTGTTTAAAGATTTAATGAAAAGATGAACTCATTTATCTAACTGTACCCAATAGTTATAATGAAGCTTATTTTAAATATGTTTAGATTCCGTACCTGTTGTAAACTTGCATTAAAATGCTACCACAAAATTATGGCATGACATTTACTGGATTTTGACATTTACCGGTCTAGATGCTTTCAGTTTGTATATGTTTCAACTATATACTTTACATCTAAACCCGCTACACGTGTCCGGTCTAACATATATCCTAGACTACTTTTAGTTTGAGACAACATGAACAAAATGTTGGTAGTTGGCCATCAAATCTTTTTCTAGTTACAAATCTTACAATATTTTTTCAACAAAAGTGGGGAAATAACCTATGTTCAAATGTTACTCTTGCATTTATTAATCAGAAGATATGGTTTGAAATGTATATTTCAAAACATAAGTCTGCTTAGAAAATGTGCATTTTGCGCCATAAAGAATGACTTTCTACTAGAGCATTATCTGTTTAGTTGATTTTTGGCACTGATTTTCACTTCAGTGCTTTCGCCTGCTCGCCTGCCTCTACATCACAAAGATACCTAATATCAATGATCCTATACCTTAATTTTCTTTTCCTCCTTTGTATTTTCTTGCAGATGTAATTAACTGCTGATAGGGTGACAAAAGTATGTCCAATCCTCCGGGTTTATCTTCTATGCCAGTCGCTAATACCACAGTAATGCATTCTTCAGACAGTATGTTTACTATGCAACACCCCGACTAGTTTGGCGGTGGTATATACCATTAGCTGGAGAGGGATAAACATGTGCTTCCGAAATCCTTTCACAGGGAAAAGTTTAGTAAGTACACCTGTTTTGTGAAAACAAATAAAAGTTAATCCTTTAATATTTCTAACGTGGACTACCCATATAATTATGGTTACCGTGATTATTTCAACCATTTGTTCAGTATGAAACCACGATATTTTGGCCCTTAAAAGGGAAGGTCTGCACCAAAAACAGTTTGTTCTTTAATTAAACATAGACACTTCATATTTGGTGTCAAGGACTCTTGGAAGGGGCGCAAAAAACGTATTTTTGCCTCAACATTTTCGGGAAAAGCTAACTAAAATTTGTATTCGTGATTTTTTTTTTGGAATTTAGAAACGAATGTCTAGGAAGGGTTTTCTCAAATTATTGATTTGTATCTTTTTTTTTCTTCTTGTTTTTGGTTGAAAAAAAAATGCAAAAAATAGGTCAACAATTTGAGAAAACCCTTCTCAGACATTTGTTTCTAACTTCCGAAAAGCAAAAAGTTCAGATTTTAACGAATGTTAATTTTATTTAGGCTTTTCAGACATTTTTGAGGCAAAAATTACGGTTTTTGATATTTTTTGCAAAATTAACATTCATGGTAAAAAACTAATATCACCAATATGTTCAGTGTAAAAATCCACTTCTAATAATGTATACTTTTATATAGTTTATGCAATTAGTTTGATAGTTTTGGTACGACTATGGTTTATGCCATTTGAAGGTCTAGCCCAGCCTTAATCTAGATGTGAAGCGTGACAGCTAAACATCAGAGAGCTTATTTCAATTATTATTGTCATCTGAAACACTCATTACAAATTGTGAATATTAGTTCCAGCTTCAACAACATTATTCGGATTATCGCAGTTGAAGTCTATAACTGACATTTTTGCGGTGATTATGTCAAAATAGAGATTGTAATATACCATCATCAGTTGCGCAACATGAGCATCATAAAGTGTTTGGTCAAGTAATCTTATCGTTATCTTTAATATAATAACACAAACTATAATGTATCAGCGCAGCTTCTAATTAATTTTTAACTTAAAAAGTCATTTTAATTGCATTTCGAAAACAATAAGCTAAATTATTCAATTACAACCGTATATGCTTTTAGTACTCACTAGTTTTACAATCTATTTTATGCAAGCCGTATGTATTGAAATACTGGTAAAATCAACTCTTTAGTGGATATTGACTAGCGAAGTCATTTGTCACCAATTATTTTCTACTAAAAACGTTAAGTCGTTACCAATCGCAGATCCCCGAACAAGAAATTTGATATGATCAAGTAAATCATGCATCGCCTTCATTGAAGCTTTGAAAGTTCTTGCCCAGAATCTCGGTTTGTTGTTTATAAAACAATGCATATAAAATATCTGAACATCTTTGTTGACAGGCGTCAATTTACTACTTGTTTAAGTGACACTCTCCTTTTGGATGGATCATTTATAAGAAAAAAAAAGTTAGTCCTTAAATTGGAAATGTTAACACCGTTGGGTAATTCATAAAATATGAATTGTTTATTGTTTTATATAAATACAATTTCAAACTTTTTCTTTTGTAAAATTATATTGGCAATCATGGCAAGATTCAATTCAAATAATTTGATAAAACTATAGTGTAGTACATTTTCATACTTTCAAATCAATGTTTCTTTATCTTATACAAACTTTCTCAAATATAATAAAAATAGGTTCAATTGTTAAGTAACACTCAAGCTTGGTCGTGCCAGTGAATTATTTCCAGTAATGTGTCCAATGATTCAGCGCCACATCTAAATCAAATATAACCTTATGACTTTTCACAAAATCGTGTTTCTTATTTGATTTTTCTGAAGTAGGTAGCTATTCAGGCACTTTATAGGTTTACCTAACCTACATTATGCTATTGCACGCTCAGATTACAAGTTCGTGGCAATTGTTAGGTGTTTTTAAAAAATTGTGAATCTGCAGTGTTAAACACCACATTTTCTACAGTATATTGTTACCCTCCTTTGAAATCTTTGTGATGAATAGTGCCAACACCATTGTTTTATGCA
Organism: Ophiothrix spiculata; assembly: GCA_000969725.1. Lineage (NCBI taxonomy): Eukaryota > Metazoa > Echinodermata > Ophiuroidea > Amphilepidida > Ophiotrichidae > Ophiothrix > Ophiothrix spiculata. Next base: position 140,998 of record JXSR01S001047.1, on the reverse strand, counting down.
ATAAACTGAATATATCCATACACTGTATGTGATTTTTTGTATATACAAAGCGCACTAAATTTAAATAATGTGCTGGTCGTTTTGGTGAAAGCCTGCATACTTACTTTTGGACAAAAGACACCCTTAGAATCTACATTAAAACTTGCTAAAAAAGTCTTACGGGTTACGACGGGCAGGGGGTTAATATTAAGGGTACACAAAAATGAATGATCATGCACACACGCAGTCAGAACTTTTGAAAAGGGGAGGGGGGACCCAGCCGATTGTTTTTTATTCAATTCTTTGAAAAAAAAAAGTGTTATCCATCATTTTTCCATTCCTATTTAACCTTTCATAATCAAAAAAATGTTAAGTTTTTGTCATATTAGCCCCCTTTTCATTATAACATTACATATCATTGCCCATTTTTGTAATCATAGTCTAGTATCCATTAATTTCGTTGAGATCCAGTAATAATTGCTTATTTTTTTTTTTCGTTATTCTATTTTCACCATATACGTGCTCCTTCATATCGAAAAGTACCTTAAGGTCAGCATAGTAAATTACGAGATATGGGCCATTGAAGCTGAGCATAGTCAAAAATCACGTCCAAGTTAGAATTTCTAATTTCATCAGAAACGTTACCTTTGAAGTGTATTCTAGCACATTAGTCAGGTTTCAACATCCCAAATATAAGACAAATGTTTTAAAAACTGAAATAAAAATCCTTTCTCCAAGTTTACCAGTACAGAAACTTTAAACTCGATTTTCTCAGAACTATAGTTTTCTGAATAAGCCCGATGCCTTTTACTAATTTGGATCTAACTTTGCAATCGAATATCCAATAACCAAAAGCATGGTGTCATTTTAAAGCTTAAAATATAATCGTACCTTTCGATGTAAAAGATCACATATATAGTTCTTGGGGACCAAATTGACTCAGTATCACAGTAAATGCTTTTAAATGTTGTTGTTGTTATTGCTGTTGTTGTTTGTTTGTTTCTTTTTGTTGTGATGCATTTGTTGTTATTGTTGTTTACGTTTATTAAGTATATACATGTATAAGAACTCCCCGTATACGGAGTGTCAATCTAAATAAACATCTGACATTTTAATGTCATTGCATGGACTTGCATTCACTTTCAACCAAGAAGACGCCGGAATTAGCTAAGAGTGATTTTTTTCTATACGAATAAGATGGTAATCAATGCTCATGCAATTGCATCCTACTTAATTCCTGGCATCAGAAATTTATAGATGTAGACAAGGAGTTTTGTAGCCAGGTGTGTCACGTATTGTCAATACTGCCTAGCGAGTTCTATCATGTTTTTGACGGTATTTGGATAGCGTTTGGCAACTATTAACTCATATAACTATTAGAGTATTATATACTATATATATATAGAGAGAGAGAGTCCTGTCCTCTGATTGGTTAAAAGTTAGGGCTTGGATTTAATTAAGCCCGCATATTTTTCACAAAGGCCGCTCAACATATTTTGCGCTGCCGGTGTATTTTGAGTTTTTCGCCCGCGACTATAGGCAATTATCGGGTGTTTTAAATGTTTTTTTCAACCACCAAGATGATATAGACCCTATATATTCGGTATATATAACAAATATTGACTGATTTTGTTTAAGGCCATGGTTGAAACTAATTTCCCCTCCTTGATCTAAAAACTATGAATATGCCCTCAGTTTGGCTTCGGGCATATTCAACTAAGGCATAATTCACAGTTTGAGATTACCTCGAGGAAATAATTTATACTATGCCCCTCAAAGCAGTAAATATTTGTAAATTCTAACCTACGGGGCGCCTAATTAACCTGTCGCTTAATTTATTTTTGATAGATATTGATATCTTTCGAATGATTTGGACTTAAAGTTATTGCTTTTCCTGTTATGATCATTTTATGAATTTATCGAAATCCCAATTATAATACCACATGTACATGTATTAGTATAAGGATGCATATAATTTTTCACAAAAGAGAGCGAATTCAGGTAAAATGTGGATGCCATATTTAAACTGTTTTTCAAACCAAAATTTGGATTTGACCTCAAAGACAATCTGTTTAGATTAGTTTTTAATCAAAGGAATTTAAGAAGTATCTGCAGCTGCTTCTTGCAATGTTTAAATAAAGGGAGATTTACTTTGATATTTTTGTAATCAGTTTCATTAATTGCAGATTGTTTAGTACATTATTTTTTTGTATCATGGATTAAAAGTTTTATTTTACATCATTTTTTTGTATCATGGATTAAAGGTTTATTTTACATCATTTTAAAGGTTTTTTAGATATTGTGTAAAATGTTTACCATTGTGCCAAATGTCCATTACACACTTCCAAGTGCTTTCTGAAATATATTATTTCTTCATTGGTAAATCATTGATTTTCATAGTAAAACAAATATGTTTTTTAGAAGTGTAATCACGCTTTTAGTTTGAAGGAAAATATTTTTAGAAGTGCATTTTCGTTGTTGTTAGAAAAATTACGAAGTTCATCTTTGAATGGGAATAGTGTCGTGAAATTATGACTTGTGACGTGTTCTGTGGGAACCAAACTATAGATTTGGCCTCTGTGATATTCAAAAAACTTGAAAAGTATAGGGTTACAAAAGAAACGCTTTTTCAAAAAAATATTGTTTACATTTTAAAATACCCTAATGGACACACGTAATGCGGTCTAATAGTATGACACATAACTACAAATGTCTATAGGAGCCATTTAAAACATATTTACAACATAGTAAGAGTGGTCTGTTAAAGTCATTTTCAATTGAACATGTTGAATAGATATTTATGTTATCAGTGCTGATGTAAAGACACTGTAATTTGTTTTGGCCAATTAAAATTTGTCTTTTGAATAAAAAAGGTCTTTTGGGCCTTATCATGGGTGCCATTTTCGATATGAAATATTTTAACTAAATCATTTAAGTAGGTTGTACAAAGGGCCTGGATATAAAACGTCAGTTACATTTTAAAGTAAAAACAAGCATCAAAAAGCGCAAAGGTTTTTAATATTCACATGATGGATCGGCAAACACCTATCACGTGACACCAAGCACCTGACATGGTCATTAGTGTAATGAATCTACTCCATCACACTGGTGTGAATGCAATGCTGGTCATCTTCGTGTGTTAACCCTTGTCTTACCAAGGTTGGGATGATTCCCTTTCGCATGAAAACGCAAACGATACCAGAGGGGTCAGGGTGTTCCGTCAAAGTCGTAAGGTAAGGGGGGTGGTTGCCACCTCGGATAAATTTCTGCATAGTATGGAACTTATACTTACAGAACATCTTAGTTTGATTTGAAGTACGTTATACAACGTTATAATTATGTAACGCCTTGATACGGTCGACTTTCATGATTTGGTATACCAATGGAAAGAGGCGACGCTAATCGTAACGGTACAAAACAACTGAACTTGGGACGGTTCAATTTAAATTGTATAAAGGTGGTAACCATCCCGTTCTCCTTGATAACAAACGTTACAGAAAATAATGTACCTTGGTACATTTTTCAACATATCAAAAATGTGGATACAATAATCTATAAAGGGCCATAACTAATTATGTAAATATCAAATGATATTCATTTCATTGGTGTCTTTTTAATCTTAATAGAATGAGTTTATACTAATCTTTCCCCACATTTTCTGTTAATTCCACAGGGTCCATGTGGTATGCTCCTTGTTGCCTCCTTTTATTCCTTCCTCATATGTTTTGCCTACTTCTACTATGTGGAAAGCACAATCGGTATCGCTCAACCTGGGAGTGCTATGTTTGTTGCCCGAGGTCCAGCTTCCTGCCCTTTTCCACGATGTTATCCTCATCTTTTGAAACGAACCTATCCGGCTAGAAATGAAACATTCCAAAGACACCGACAACAGCTGCTTGTTCCAGTATCAGTACCAGACCACAGGGTAAGATAATGTTTGTTAAAGTTTTACGTTGAACTATCTAGGATGTTCACACACACAAAATATGTGTTCAAAATGTGTGCACCTCGTCTAGGAAAATCCTAGGTGTTGGTAACGACGAATTTGAATTTGAAACATGTAAATGGCATAACCAGGAACATTATTGTTTTTCTCACAAGTAAACAATTGTTCAATAGCAGCTTTGAAAGTGTGATTTATAAATTACCCATGTAAGATAACATATTTAGCGGTTTATATGATGTTGAAACACTAGTTTGGCACTTTGATATAAGATATATGTGATGACTCACACCGAAAGGGGGGACTTTGCCGATGATATCAATTTTGAGTTTATCATTGCATCTGTCACAGCATGTTCTAAGCTTTAAAAATGACACCTTATTTGTCAAAATTGATTAAGGCGATCAAATTTTACAACAGAAAATCTGCTGGAAATTCTTATTATTTTCTTTATTTTTTGCTACCTA
>JXSR01S001047.1:120033-135414 GCA_000969725.1 Ophiothrix spiculata | reverse complement strand
ATTTTACATATTTTAAAAAACTGTCCTTATTCTTTTTTTCTATCCAAAAACACCTAATGAATTAGTTAACTGAATAGCTTAAAAGTTGTTGGAAGAGTTAATGAAAATAATGTAGATTTTGCTTACAGTGGACAGTGGAAAGTCCTTTTTACCAAGGCGGTTAAACCTGACACGTCTTTCAAACCATGTAATACTTATTGTTTCGCCCTCTTTCATAAAAACGAAATATATTCTAATCACCTAGCACACAAGAAGTCTTTTATCTGAACAAGAAAGGATAATTACGAATGCATACATTAAACTAAAACACACCTCAATATTTATTTGCTGAAATACCGCTATCAATAAGCATTGGTTAACTTTTATCAAGACATGTGGCTAAATATTAAAAAGGATAAAACATAAAGAATTGCTATTTATTTTCCCAAAGAGCAAATGAAATTGATCAAAGCACAGGCAAGGGTTTTGTATGATATTTGGGAAAAGAGATACTAACTAAAACTCCCATAAGGTTACAGCCTGATCATTTATTCAGAGGCGGCCATATTGGTTTAGGTCTAAAATGCATTATTTGACACGAAAACAAATTGTTGTGTCAATTTCCAAAGTATGTATGCGTTAGTTACATGTTTATGCTTTATTTGAGACAGAAAAGTTAATTGGCTTCTATTCTTAAAATACTATTTTGCCCATTTGCCACAATTTCTCAAAATTTCAGAGAAAAGGCAATTTTATTTTTATTTTTTTACAATAATTTGTGTTTTGGTTGGCCTCAGCCTACAAGTTCCATTTTTTTTCAAATGATCAAGAAGTCTACGTACGCCAACACCTTTAAGCTCAATTTTGTTCTTGGCAGTTTCAATTTTGATTAAATACATTTCTAGAGAAGAATTTCATGAACAATTTTGATCCAATGTTATTATTTCTTTTTCATTTTTATTCAGGACTCAAGCCAAGACATGGCTAACTACAGGTTGGCATGCGATGCTCTTGGCCCTCGATGTGTGTGACAATATTAAGGTCTATGGAATGGTCTACGATGAATACTGCAAGTAAGAATATCTTTTGGTAAAAAGAGTCAATTTATTAAGGCTTTATTCTTCTTCCAGAATATTGAGACGGGGTGTTTTATGTTCACTTTAAGGGAGGTCGGAGCCTTACGATCAAATATTTGAGAAAATATTCCATAGAACTATCAATTAAGATGATTTTTACCTATTTTGGAAGCTTTTGTAAAATAATACTTTTTCTAGGCTTGTTAAAAATGTTTGGCAAAATAACTCGTTTTTGGTAGTTTCTTAAAAGCGAGTTCTTAAAATCTGAATGCTATAAATGGTTTTCTTGCAAAATTTCCTTTCTAAAAATGTATATATTTATGTACTTTACTTTATCAGTTTTCAAGTAATGATAAAAACAATTTTTAGGGATTGTGAGCTTCTGACCCTCTTTAAGATTTTAGCCAATCATACATGACACACTATAACAATTTTTTTCATAATAACATGGTTTTTATGCCATTTAATCTAAGCACTCACGACCACTAAACTAGTTTGAAAATAAAGAAAATATAATAAAAGGTATATACCCGTGAATTCGTAAAAGTAAAATTATGAATTTTATTGCAAAAAATAGTATCAGAAAAAGTTACCAAGTGGCAACTTAAAAATATATTCTGGTGTACATATATAAAAAGCATAATTTATTCAGAATTCAAAATTTACTCTGTTGGATAGGTCGCGAATTAGCAACTCTATATGAGTTCGAAAATAAAATATACTATTTAAAACAATTTTGAAAATTTTATAATCTGATCTTCAAAGTAAAATTAACTTACCTTTTCGGTTTTTTTCCCCATTCCAACCAGGGGCGTAACCAATGGGGGAGGGGGGGGGGGTGGCAACTTGGTCCCCCCCCCCGGACACAAAAAACCGCGAAGGAGAGCAAAAAAAATGGGAAGGGAAGAAAGGGAGAAAGAAGAGAAAAAGGGAAGAGGGAAGAAGAGAAAGGGGAAAGAAAAAGAAAAGTACAAGAGAAAAAGAAAGGAAAGGAAGATAAACAATTTTTCCATGTGAAATTACATCACAGAAAATTTAAATTCTACACGAAAAACCTACTCTTAATGCGTTAAACACATGTCTATTTTTTTGTTTTGCTTTGTTTTTGTTTTAGGGACCACCCTAATGATACCACACCATATCACTACTATGGCAATACGGGTAACGTCACGCGGACGGAATGCGAGTACTACACAAAAAGTGAAACTAGACTTACTAGTGGACATCTGTTTGTAACAGAAAAATACATCTTTGGCCGATGGGCTCAGAGATACAACATTACATTTTTTCATCCATCGTGGAAAGCTAAAGTTTACAATCAGTCCAAATTGGATACGCCTTTTATGAAATTATATCGAGAGAAAAGACTCATTAAACATTCCAAAAATAAGACCCTAAAAACTTCTGCGCATTCCAAATCACGAGACCGGACGTCTGTTATCGATGTAAGATCACAATCGTTCGGTCGAATGATGATGGGTGAAAGGTTACATGTGGACACGGATGATGCAATATTTCACAAAAAGGACTTAGAAGAAGGTACATTTCACAATAAGGACTTGGAACAAGGTATATTTCATAAGAAGGACTTAGAAGAAGGTATATTTATGCATGTAGGAGCAATACCAGCAGATAGTTCAAATAAACAAAACAATGACGCCAATGGTGCTGATAGGTGACGAAGGTGGATGTTTCAACATTTGTATTTCAATTATTATCATTATAGATAGTATTTTGTATCAAAATTGGCCAAAAAATGTAACCATTATTTTTATGAACAATAGTAACCGTACAGTTGGCTCCCTTGTCACTTTTTACATACATGTATTTGCAAAGTCCATATCATAAGGTTTGAAATGAAACCTTGATAAACTTTGTCTGACATCCTAAGTAAACTTTGCAAATGTTTAGAATGCATAAAAATTAAAGCGACTTTTGCATGTACTTTCACTTGTAGCGCAAAAAGAAGTGTTCAGACTGTTAGGAGCTGGTCACAATTTACTGAGATAAGACAAAACACTGGTAATCATAGATGAAAAGCAAGTTGCTGCAATTTTTTCATAAATGAATTATATAGTCACTCAACAAATTTTCACTACAGATTGTAACAGAAAAAGTGTACATTTTAGATAGCATTATCACGAGGAAAATAAAAATATCACACAAAAAAGTCACACATTTTCTTTTATTTGAAAGGAGAGTTATCAGTTTTTTTTTTGTGTTAAGAGAATTTGTGTTTACGAGGTTCCACTGTTTCTCATAATGGTTTTTGTAAGGTTGAAAGTATACTTGCCATATCTCTTTTGTGGACCACAAATTTGAATGGAATAAAGCGCACATCTTTGAAAATGTTCATCAAGATTTCACATTACAAATTCCTCTAAAGTTCTTGTATAAAAAAACCCATTTACTATAAACTATCATAGACTGGGTGAATCTGAAATGTTAGCGAGGGACAATGTGAAAAAAAAATGGAAGAATAAGAGAATCCATATGGACCAGTAGGACAGGAAATAACAAGAACAGTGCTAAGCTAATGAATGAAGACGGGGGCCTACCAACTAAGTAACATGTACGATCAGCTGAATTTGACATCATCTAAAGATACGTGTATCGCAATTGGCAGAGCCGCGAAATGTGTATTGAAAATATTATAAAAAAACCTCCTTTGTTTACATTGATCAAATAAATTACAAAAGTAATGTCACAAAATTAAACATAATTATATTACTCTAAATCCGTTGGGGTTCACACATGAACCCCACTTCTTCTTGTTAAAAACTTATTTTTTGTACAGTTATTCGGGCCTATTACTGATCGAGGTTTTTTCTGGTCACATGTTGTTGTTTATGACCAAATATGGGAGTATACGGGTGGGGTTTAGCGCTCGTTAATATTCATAAGACATGCTGGTATTGCCGGTGTCTCGTAAATATTGGCAGTGGCATTGACCTGTCCGCCACCGCCTGGCTGCCAGAACAGTTTGAGAAAGCTCCCTGCTAGGTAGTGAAACATCACTACTGAAATAGTAAGTGGATTTTGTATACAAGAACTTTAGAGGAATTTGAAATAAAGCTCATTTTGTGGCTAAATAAGTTGGCTTTTGATATAAATAAATAAACAACATTGGACGCAATATTTAACAAAACTTTCTTATTTCAGCATAGTACAATGTATACTATTTTCTATAACAATCTACGTAAAGATTAATTGATTGGTTCATAAGTGTATGATCTGGAATTTTTCATATTTTTGTAACAATATCAGTTTGTTTCAGAAGTGTGTTCCGGCATCCTTCATATTTTGGCAACAATCTCGCACGCCACACTTTCACCCTATAACATTTGAATCATGTAATTGTATAATTGGTATTTTTCATTGTTTGGTTAGTGAATTTACTATAAGGTTCAATTTTACAAGTTACAAAAATGGGGTCTAGATAGTGCAATATGTTTATTAGCAAAATTTATCAATATATCTGTCTAGCAATTTTATTTAAACTTTACCCTCCAATGAGAATTTTAGATGTTCCCTTTTCCCTCCTAAAATTAGGGGATCAGTTCCGGCAAAAAAAATGAATAATATAAATCTTTAAAGTATTTACTTTACTGTTAACCGTCTCCATATTGTTTTATATCTTTACACCTACACATGTGCAAGCAAAACATAGTCATATACGAAATTAAGTGTAAAGTTGCAAAGTATTTTATACACATGAAGCATATCTAAATTTCACCAAAAAAAGCTGAAATAGATATATTATATGTGGACATTCCTCTGCTTTGAGAAACACTTTTTTTTTCAAGTATTTTTGTATATATTTATGTTTCTCATTGTTTCATCTCCTTATGAAAGCTTGTGACTTACATAGTCGATAATCCAAATAAGCATCAATACGGGTATTAGAATAAAATTAAGTGCTATTACTGAGTTTAAAATTTGTTCTGTTACAAAGTCACAATGACATATGATTGATATGGTTATGCTTTTTAATGTGGGCACCCATAAATGGTGGATTTGTTACATCGAGAGTGATTTATACATCAATTTTTGTCATATCTTTTCAACAATCAAATGAAATGTCATAATTTTGGTATGATTTTAAAGACAATTTATTTGACTTTCAAGTAATTAAGAATAGAACCCAAATGAAGTGATTAATTAAGCTTAATGACCCGTTAAAGCTACTTAGCCAGGGGTGGAGGCGGGTGTGGATGAGGTATCATGAAAATTGTGCATAAATTGTTCTGTCATATTGAAATGTCATTAATCTTATATGATTTTAATGGCTAGTTATTGTTTATCAAAAACAAGTTAGAATTAACCCGAATAAAGTTGATAATTAACGCTAATAACAAGTTAAAGTCAATAAGCTAATTTAGCCAGAGATGAAAACAGGCATAAATGTGGTTGGTGTGGATGAGATATGTACATTGTGCATCAAATTTGGTCACAACTTTTCAATAATTGTATGAAATGTCATAATTTTGGTATGATTTTGAAGATAATGTATTAGTGTATAAATTCAATTAAAAATAATAGCCAAATAAAGGTTTTTATCAACTCTAATCAACAATTACCAGGAAAGAGTTAGGTATGGATGAAGTGAGTGAGATGAAACGCAAATGGGCCTCACCTCAAAAAACACGACCATATGTTAAATATATTTCTAAAGGAATCGAAATCTTCAAAAGTGGGGATACTGCTCATATAAAAGTAATTTAAATTTGGGACAAACCTCAAACATTTTTATTTTTATGAAATTGGGTATGATATCATACGTCAAATTCTCTTCCGTAGAAATAAACAAAAAATGGCAGACCCTGTTCAAATTAATCTTGCATCAACATGTATATGCTATATGGATCCAAATTAGAAATAAACATTAAAGTTTGACATAATTAATATATGAATAGATTGTGTTTGCGTACTTATTTTAACACGTGTACCTGTGTAACGGTTAAGAGTCCACTGTCGTATAGATTATTTTGCTAAAAATATCGTAGCTCATCAAATAAAACAATATCCGTGGTATCAACTCACCAAAATCAGTTATAACTATAAACCCATATTAGTAATTAACCCGGTGTAATGAGACTAAGTGTCTCCCATAATCAGAAGTCCGGAATAACAACACGTACTAAGTCGCAATTAATGATTTATTGAACACGCATGTACAAGTACACTCTACACAATTAAATTGTAATAAGGACACTCAGTCACACGGATCCTGTATTTTATTACACCGATGCAATAGGAATCAGAGTCCCCTGATCTTACTGTCCGAGTTGTACAGTAACGTGCAGGCTAACAACTCTCACGAAACAGTAGGTTCACGCTTTATTCCGTTATGGTTAATGGAAGGCGGACTTTAATTCCAGGAGAACAAATTACACTGGTACTTGTCGTAGATTTGTATTGACCCGTAAAACAGATAGAAAAATATTTAAGAATAAATTCAGTTCAAAATACTACTTCCTAAAACGATTTTAAAACACGCCTGTGGCATGTTGTAATTTAATTACCATAGTGGTTGTATTCTTTTAACATGTCAAACGCTTGACATTAAAAGTAAGAGTCTTACATTTCATTTCGGCGCACGGGTTATTATTGATCTGATGTAAGTGAGATCAAATTTAAATTACAAAATCAGAAAATGTCATTTCTTTAAAAATTATTGTTTTCATTTTTATTTTTACTTTTACACATACTGACTGTTGGTAAACATTAACACATAATAAAAGTGTAGAATAAAGCAAGGAAGTTCTCGTTTATTTTCCCCTTTGATGTCCTCCGCGGCTCCGCCATGGACCATTGTGTGCCTGAAGAGAGACATTTGATCTAAGTCTAGACGCAGTGTTTATTATAAGCATTGCGTAGATTATTACGGGATATCCTAACTTGCGGAAAGGCAATATGATCTAGTATAGCTCTCAGGTATTCGTATGTGGAATGTTTAAACATGCAGCACTGAATTAACATCTACGACGACCTTGCGTGGTCTTTGAAGATTAAAATAGTTACATTTGGCTAGGCAAGATGGCGATTCGCATCTCTAAAATCTAAAAATTACTCTACGTTGGCAAATGTGGACTACAAAATAAAAAAGAGAGCGGAAATGTAAGAAAAAATAGGAAAAGAAAAAAAAAAGACACACACACACAAAAAAAAAAGGAGGACACAGGAGAAAAGTAAAAAGAGCAGAAAGGAATGGGTGTGTATAATTCTTAGGATAACCAATATCATAAATAAATGGAGGTCATTCGACCCAGTGATAAATACCTTCAATATATAAAAGCTAGGTAGAGTTATATGATAGGGAAGGGGAAAAGGACACACGAGAAAGGGTAAAAGAGCAGAAAGGAATGAGTGTGTATAATTCTTAGGATAACCGATATCATAAATAAGTGAAGGTCATTCGACCCAGTGATAAATACCTTCAATATAAAAAAGCTAGGTAGAGCTATATGATAGGGAAGGGAAAAAGGACACACGATAAAGGTTAAAAGAGCAGAAAGGAATGGGTTGTATGATTCTTAGGATAACCAATATCATAAATAAATAAAGGTCATTCGACCCAGTGATAAATACCTTCAATATAAAAAAGCTAGGTAGAGCTATATGATAGGGAAGGGAAAAAGGACACACGAGAAAGGGTAAAAGAGCAGAAAGGAATGGGTGTGTATAATTCTTAGGATAACCGATATCATAAATAAATGAAGGTCATTCGACCGTGTGATAAATACCTTCAATATAAAAAGCTAGGTAGAGCTATGATAACATTATCATATTCCTGACTTTGTCACTTTAATCCTCGGATGTTTTTATAATCGCACACTTTTTGCCGACCGGAATTACTCTTTAGACCTACGCTTGGTCTGCAAAATCGCCATTATTTATTGAGCATTAATAGTATCACAGAAGTGACATAAATCTTCAAGTTATCGGGCTTGCTCTTTGGACGTTTACAGACTTACAAAACAATTATTCAATTTTTTGCATCTTCCCATACGTAAACAATACTGTTTTTTTTTAACTCTGAGCAGAAAACAAAAAAAAACCCGGACAAACAAACATATTGTACGCCATTGATTATAATTTGAATTCATTCGCGCAATTCCACTTAAAAAGCTTACAAATCACTCACGCTTTCATAAACTGAATTATTTAATACCAACATGTAAACTAGTTTTGCTTCACTCCTACTACGTTATTGGCGCTAGGAAATCTAATAAGAACGTCGACTTATATCCAATCATCGGCAGAATTTCATGCTTTAATATACATGCACACATAGTCACCATTCTAAGGCAGGTGTCTGTCGTTATGAGTGGGCTATTATGTCTTCGTACGAATGTCAGTTAAATTTTGGACCATACAAATTTATTAAATGTTATCCAATTGGTACTCTTGAGCTTTGTTAAACTTGTTTCTACTTGATTCTGCACACTTAATTTTCTGTTTAATTAATAATAAAACCGAATGGCAAAATTATGTTATGTATGGATTAAAGACAGTCATTGAATATCTGAAGCTATATGGGATTTAGAATTCAATATTCAATATTTAATTTCAAATATCTAGCGTAATCAATGTCTGTCTTGCACGAGTCTTCGACGTTCTTGTCTGCAGTGCTATGTTCATAAAATGCCAATGATTTGCTAGCGCATAGAAAATCCCAAGAAGAGTTTACAAGAAGCACATAGAAACCTACAATGGTAAATAACCACCAAATGTTTCATAATTCAACCTCACTTTAGAATCTGTTTTTCCTTTAAATGATATGCTGTTTTAAGCAGAATCTTTTCCCGATAACACAAACTCGATTAATTCTCGGCAATCATTTTGCGCGTAATTAAAAAGGGAGTCGCAAAAGTTGAATTTCCATTTAATTGCGTGTTGAAAGAGGAAAACCAAAAATGACATAGCGCACATTAAGTAGATACGAAGTACCAAGGTTTGTTTGAGCCACTCTCTGCATGTGTGTGCAAGTGGTTATGAAAAACGTTCTCACGTAGCCTAATGGGTGACTGAAGTTCCTACTTGGATATTTGCAGTCTGTGTCTACCTGTGTTGAAATGAAGAGGCGACGGGCAAAGGGTGGATCCGAAAGAACAGTCATTACAAATGCATTACTCTCGTCAGATAAAATTTGCATCTCGTCGAAAAAAGGAAAGAGGAGTAATTGAATATAAAAGAGGGGTTTTTTTTTAATGTTTGTTTTATTTGGTCTTGTTTCTTATTGTTTTTGATTTGTTTTTATTTTTTAGAATGGTAACCATAACAGTATTTTAATAAAGTTCATGTAAAGAAACATGTATTTCTCCGTGATTTTCGTGTCATGACCCAAAAGATAAGTGTTTTACCTCCTAGACGAATTTATCATCAGCAGCTTGCGTTGTCATACGACTATGTAAACCCATTCGTTCCTAACACCTGTTAATTGTACTTTATACCTTTGAGGCATGTTTTAAATGACATATCGTGCAGGTGTTTTGCACTGAAATGATAAAAGGAAGCAAAAACATTAAAGTTTTAAGTAAATACACTATTAACTTACATCACCTTAGTTACATTTAGTAATAATTGAATTACTAACATTTAACAATTATTAATTATATTAAAAAGTCATGGAAGTGACTTAGTATTGGCTTTTGTTTATTCAATCGGAAAATTGTCTCAGCTTAAAAAAAAGGAAAGATATAATTCTGCTTTAAAAGGAAAAGAATAGATATTGTTAATTGTGAAACTGAAGATCTTAGTTTACCGTATACATTTGAAATGTAAGTATTCAGTCAACTTCCCTTTCATGGTATAGGCCGCCGCCTGCTCTATTTCAATTAGTATTAAATTTTTCATATATTAAAAAATCTTGTGTTTAAGTTTCATACCATGTGCTACCCTCGTTATGTACGATAGACATACTGTAAAAACATCATTGTCGTTATAATTATACATTTCACAGCAAGACTCAAGAGTAATTCTATTAAGAACCACATGAATTAAAAAAATGGAAGAAAGGCGTCGGCAAATGCATTTCATATGAATAAATGGCATTACAAAACCTGCATAGTATTGTCAATCTTCCCTCATCTTCAGATGCATGTTTTTGAATATATGGAATTGTCTTTTATCTGAGTGTTAAATTTCATGCTAATATTTTCTACTACGCTAGAATTGTATTTATTTATTTTAGTTATTACCCAGAGTAAGCCCGAATCAGTCTATGTCTGTTCATACTAGGGGCCCTGCATTAACGTACATACTATAGTTATAATACAATTCTAGTTTAAAAACACAACATGATAACGAATCAAAGGAAATTCAATAACATAAACATCAAAAATCTGTTGAGTTGTAGTGATTTCACAATATTAATGTGAGGTTTAAACAAACAATCGACTAAAAGGGTCGTGGATCACATAAACATCCCCTATAGGATGCAGACACACTAAAATATCGTACCACCACCAACTTCAACCCCTTGAAAATCAAAAATTAAAAATCTCATGGATTAGATGACGTTTTATCAATATGATTATTTACAATATATACAAGATATGTGACAGCACACAGAATTACCTTCATGATACCTAAAACATAAAATGAGAGTGATTTTATTTTTTATTATCAATAAGTTGATATTTTGGGTCAAAAACATACATTTGGAGGCTCCATTTTTCTGTTGTTCAGCATTTTTGAATTTAAGTTTCAGTTTGGTTGTAATGTATATCGTTTGGCCTCTCATAATAAAAATCATAGGGTTCTAAATTATTTATATTAGAAACACCTCTTAAACTTGTATTATCCATTTTGCTGTTAGGTAGTTATGACATTTTAAATCATGTTAGAAGAACCATTTTAAGTTGTTTTATAGGTAAGAATCTGAATGGAACAGTGATATACTTTTAGTTGTAAAAATTTTGCAGGCCATGTTTTTGGATATTGTTATTAAATACTTCATTATGCAATTGTGCTTATTTGGTATGCATGGATAGAGGAGATCGTTAGCTAGCTACGTGCATAATTTAAAAAGTCAATTCGTAATTGCAGTATTAAAAAGTATTAATTAATACTGTCATTACGACTTTAATAAACATTTGATCATTTTTAAACATCTAATCGGCAGGTAAGCGAAATGCAGAAAGGTATTAACACACGGTCGGCTACTTGTCAGTTTGGTAATGTCAAAGTAACATTTCAATAAAACTTTGAGAAAAACCAATGACACCTAACGAAAATGTAACAAAACACATATTTATTTTACAATCCGTCTGTACCTTTTAAATATTTACTAACTATGAAACAAAATATATAAACAAAATCAAGTTAATTAAATATGTATAAACATGTAAATTAAATATATGAGTAGCTGATATTATGCTAAATATTAATACGTCTAAGCCAAGAAATATTGTCTCGTTACTTTTCTTGAGCTGTGTTAAACTAATCAACATCCGAGTCTCATTGAATATTCAAAGTACCTAAACAAATAAGTACACTTATTAACATAGTAGAGTATATGATTCTAATATTGAGGTCAAATTTCCATATACGCCTATTAGGCCAAGGGCGATCTTACAATTGGTTGAAGTTTTCTGTCTCTTAATATGCATTTGCGTTTTGGATATCTTTGATATCTTTGAAATGCATTTACTAGTTTGATAACCACTTTTTTCTTGCGTGTAGAATATTGAAAGTTAGTCAAGAAGACAATTTTAGTTATATAAAAGGATGAATGCATTCTCATCGAACTGCACCTAAACAATAATTATAGTTTAAAGATATCAATGTTGAAATTGCAACTGAGATTTATGGTTTCTTTATCTTACACATACTGACTGTTTGACATCAACACATACTAAAAGTGCTGAATAAACCTCGAAAGCTCTCGTTTATTTTCTTCTTTTATGTCCTCCGCCATGGACCCTTGTGTGCCCGAAGAGAGTAATTGGATTTAACCAAGTATAGACTCCGAGTTGATTGCATTGCATAGATTCTTACGGGATACCCTTACTTGCGGCAATATGATCTACTCAGATATTCGTATGTGGAATGTTTAAAACATGCAATACTGAATTAACATCTACGACGACATTGCGTTCTTTGAAGAATGAAATAGTTACATTTGGTAAAGTGGCATAGTCAAGATGACGATTGCCAGCCCCATCTCTTAAAATTAGTCTGGGTCGGCAAATTATGACTACAAAATAAAGAAACAAATACTTCATTGTTAGAGGTGAAGTAGTGAAATCTCTCTATCCCGAGGTACTGGCTATGTGACAGGCCGAAAGATAATAGTTTCATACTCAGTACCGAATGATAGATAGATGCACTGCTTCACCGATAAATCCATGTATTATTTGGTTTATTATGCCTCATTGTGGCTCTGAATATGACGTTGTAGAGAAACCACAAGGGAAATAGTTTGCTCTTGTCAGCCAATGAATGAACATGATAAATCAATTATTATTTATGAATTATAATAATAATGAATAACTGCCAGTGTATGTAATTGTAATATAATAAATAAATGAAGGTCATCTGACCAACTGATAAATAGGGGAGCGGGTTGGCGCAGCGGTAGTTCCCTCTTCTTACACCATTGAGGTCCCGGGTTCGAGTCCCGCGCCCAGCACTTTGTGTGCATTTGTTTTTTGCTGGGCGCGGGACTCGCACCCGGGACCTCAATGGTGTAAGACGAGGGAACTACCGCTGCGCCAACCCGCTCCCCTACTGCTTGCAGGTTTTTTCTGGTTACTTCGGTCTTCCTCCTACGTTCAAAACTGAATTTAAAAAACCCATCTTGAAGCCCTGTTAAAGAAAAGCTTCCTTTAGCTTAGTTGATACCAAGTACCAAGTTGTGTTTCCTTGGCAAAAGCGAAAGCCTAAACAAGGTGAAATACCTTCAAGTTGAAACGAGCTAGGTAGCGCTTTGATGAATTTATCATTTCCTGACTTTGTAATTTTAATCTTAGTATGTTTTTATAATCACATTGTTTTTGCCGACCGAAATTGCTTTTTTAGATATACACTTCATCTGCAAATCACAAATATTTGTTGGACATTAATGGTATCGCAAAAGGGATACGAATCTTATCGGGCTTGCTCTTTGTACGTTTACAGACACACATACAATATTTTACATCTGCCCATAAACAATATTGTTTTCCCTAATTCTGTGCAGATAACAACAGAACAAACAAATGAACATAGTGTATGCCATTGCTTGTAATTTGAATTCCTTCACACAATTCCATTAGAAAAGCCTACAAATCACTCACGCTTTCCTCAACTGTAATATTTAATACCAGCATTAATACCAATAAAATAGTTTGGCTTCACTCCTACTTCGTTATTGGCGCTAAGAAATCTAATAAGAACGTCGACTTATATCCAATCATCGGCAGAATTTCATGCTTGAATATACACAATATATTTATATAGTCATCTTTCTCAGGCATGTGTCTTCGTGCATATGTCAGTTACATCTTGGACAAATTGTATCTATAATTCAATTGGTAATCTTGAGCGTTGTTAAACTTGTTGTTTCTACTCGATTCGACACACTTATTGCTCTGCTTAAGAACACTGGATATTAAATATTATGTTTTTGTTGATACCACCCAAACCCCTAACGGATGATTGCCGATTGCACCAAGACGCTAAAATAAAGCGACCCTGAGCATTTAGGTAATTGTTTTTACATCCTTTGCGGTCATTTTGATGAAAAAAATTGGGGTGCCACCTAAGGTGGGGTTATGGTAGGCCGTCAAAGTCCGAGGGTAGGGGGGGGGGGGGGTGTTGACACCTCGAAAAAATTTCAGTCGGCATTTTGAAAAATATCTGCGTGATATGGACTTGAAACTTACAGGATATGTTAGAATTGTCGATTCCTTCATTTGTTAGCAAAACATACGACGAAAATCGAAAATTTAGAATTTTTATAACGAATCTTTAAAAAGTGGCAATTTTTGCCCAAAGTCGAATTTTTCGGAACGGAAATACTTTATGACGTCATATATAATTACGTAACGCATAGACAGATTTTCATGATCTTGGTATCAATTGAAAAAGGTGACCCTACCCTATGTTATAGTACCAAACAATATAACTTTTGGAGTTCAAAAGCACAGAGGGGGGGGGGTGGTGGGGGAGTGGTGGTAACCACCCCTCCCCAGAAATACGTGTTACAAAAAAGGCTCAGAAAGACGAGGGCTAAATAGACATGTCTAGTGTAAGCAATGTATGTCATGCATGAGGCTTCAAAATTTCTTTCTGAATGCCTATGTTCTTCACATCCCGTTGATTTGATAGCGCATGTGTAATCCCAAGCAGAATTTAGACGACGCACATAGAAACTTACAATGTGATAAATAACCAACACCAAATGTTTCAAAATTCAACCACCCTTTAGATTTTGTCCTGCTAATGCGAGGCTATTTTAGGTAGAATCTTTTTTCTATATAACCTAACCTCGATTTATTCTTGGGAATCATGTTTTGTGTAAGTGTTAGTTGTATGGAAACATCAATGTTCTTCTTTTTTCGAATAGCTAATGGGTCAGTGAAGTACCTCATTTGATATGTGTCGTTTGTGCCTGTCCGTATGGAAACGAGGCGACAGTCAGAGTCTGGATCGATAAGAAAAGTCATTACAATTTCACCAACGTACTCTCATTGAATAACACTTACATATCATCGAAAAAAGAAATGGGGAAATAATTGAATATACAAGTGTGTGTTTTTCTTTTATTCTGTTTTATTTTTTCTTGTCTCTTTTTATTTTGGATATATTTTTTTTAGAATGGTATCCAAAACTATAAACATGCTAAAGTTAAGTTCAAGTAAAGAAACATATAACACGTTGGTGAAATGGTCTTAACACTTAAATGCATTAGGGGGGGGGGGGGTACTTTACCATACCCTTTACCTGATGGCAAAACAAATTAAATCGACCCACCCTTCCCATACTAATTAGAATAAATAAGCTTTATCGAGGGTGCTCTTCAAATTTGTTTTGCCCATAAAATCGTAACCGAACAACTTTTTTTCAAATTTTATTTCAGGAATGTATTTGTACTTTCTTTCATATTGCAAATATGAGCCGAATTTTATTGAAAAATTCCATTTGGAAGTGAGTTTTCAAATTTTTGGCGGGAAAATGTTGACGCGACACGGAAAATGTTGCTTTGGCCGCCATTTTGAAACAGTTCATCCGATCTTCGAAATGTTTTCTTTGTTCTAGTTCTTTTAAAGTATTTTACCTGTGATTAGAGTTTCAAGCGCCTTTTCGGTGTTGGGTCCATATGGACCCCCCCCCCCCC
>JXSR01S001047.1:93893-115104 GCA_000969725.1 Ophiothrix spiculata | reverse complement strand
GTCACCAGAGGTCAAATTATTTTTGGGTCTGGGTCTACAAATGATCCTTGGGGCTTGTACTAGCTGTATGCAAAGTTTCATGCTTTTATCAAAAATAGCACAATAGGTCCAGCATACGGGTCTTAACAGGTGTACTATAAGAGGAAACATCAACTTTCTAAATAAATACAACACTACCTTACATCACCTTAAATACATTCAAGATTAACTGAATTAACTAAGTAATTATTAATTATCTCAAAAAAGTCATGGAAGTGACTTAGTATACACTTTTGCTTATTCAGGTGGAAGTTTTCTTAGCTTTAAGAAGTAATAATTCTGACTAGATGATTGTTATAAATAGTGAATTTGACGAACCGAATTTAACGCATACAGTTGCTAAAGTGTTATTAACCAGTCAACTTTAATACGTCTTACAGCCTGCTCTGTTTCAATTAGACAATTTATAAACTTGTCCTTATATTTAATAACCTTGTGTTTCAATTTTATGCCATGTGTTCTCCTCGTTAGATGCGATGGAACAATGTCCGATGTATATGCATGCATTTAATCATCAATTTTCTGTACTTTTGCTTATATTGGATGTTGATTCATAAAAAAAACACAATAATATGATTAATAAATGTTTATTCATAAAAAACAATAATATGATTAATAAATGCAGCTAAATGTAGGCAGGTGCACTTATAAACATTATGATGTTATCTAATTTTATTATTTCCCCTTATAAATATCAACAATTGAAACACTCGTATGGGTCATGCAGTGGATACTCTTGTCAGAGACAATGAAGTAATCGACATAAGCTGGTGAATCGTTCTAAAAATATTGTCATTACCGATCTCTTGCTAAGATTAATTGGTCTGGATCTCATCAAAATAATTCAATAATTCATGAAAGATTAAATTAATGAATTGCACCTCGATTTAAATGACGTACATTTATTATTTCATAGGGATGTATGTAAATATATCAAGACATTTTACTTTGGTTGTTAAAAATGACAGAAATAACAGTATAAAAGTTATTCGTTCACTTTTGCTCTCTCAGCTGAATGTCAATTTTACTGCAAGTTTTACCTACTTACACATATCAGAATATCACAATTTTTAGCGTACATATGGAATAGTGTCCCTTGTTTATACTTGAATCTTTACTTGTGATTTCACGTCCATTATCAAAGTCAAAATGACGTCTATAGACTCCTTCGAAAAGTTGACGCCTTTTCGGCGAAACCTCATAATGTTATGATGTTTGAACTTTTTCCTGAAAAACTGGACGTGAATAACGACTCCGAGATCGCCCTATTTGAGCTGTGAATTGCCTGTTTTAGTATCTACTTTATTTACATTTCGTCTGATATACGCATTCGCATAATTTACTTGTTTACGTTTTAGATTTTAGTTCACAATCTCAACGCTCTCTGGCTAGCGCAGCGGTAGATCCTTCGCTTCGTAATCTTTGGTTCGAGTCCCCGCAAATACATTGGAAGCCATTTATTTTGTCATGGTAAGGATTCACATTTTCCTGAGCAGATGGTGGTTATTTACCCTTTAACAAATAATTGGTCATAACCACATCTCATATCAGAAACTCTATGCTATGGTCTTATTTGTAGAAACTCTTTTTGATGAAAGTCACGTAACTCATTTCATGACCTTTTTCTGGTGGACACGCAGAATTGATTTTATTAGATAAGACCGTGCATGACGAACGAGCTGTAAACTCGAAAAAAAACCCCTTTTTAACATTTTGATTATTTTATTAATTTTTCCCAAAGACTGATATCGAACAAAACATGTATATGTTAATCCTTTTGCTATATATTTTCTAGGTTTATATTTCACACATATTCAATCAAACGTCAAATATTTCATTTAAGCTTTAAAGGATTACATTTGTGTAGTGGAAGACGAATTAAGTACCGTTTTGACGAAGTCGATTTATTGGATGTTTCAAAACAGGTCCTGGCTCCACGACAACTTGTTGACGTATGTTTTAATTAATCCAAATAATATGGTTTGGCAGTAATGTGAAAAACTGACCATATTTACTGCCCGTTTTGGGTGTCAGGTTTCAAATATCAAATACCATAACCCCTGCAAATCAGGTTGGTGTTTACAATGTACAATTATTTACTATCTACACGAACGCCTGATATGTGACTTGAATACATGGAGAGACCAGGTATAGGTTTATTTCACTACAAATTAAAATAATGTGATCATTTGTTTTATGACTAAAAGAACTTATTGAACTCTGAAAGGAAGAATAAGCCCAATTCCAAGTTATTTTATTCATTTGCATTACCGGCTATTTTGTCAGAGAATACTTTAACCTCTAGTATATCTCTAGTTTTAAAGTTATGATTGAGAAGGTAATTCGAACATATGTAATTGCAATCTTATTAACCCTAACGCGTCACAGTCCAACAAAATCCAACAAGCAAAAATCAAGAAATCCAAATACGTCATAGACCGGAGATACAGGTGGGCATGAAAGTGTTGCCATGGCAGGCCATACTCGGTGGCTTGCCATAGCTGAACAATGGAACGGGATGCGAGAGGTCAAGGGTTCAAATCCCAGGGGAAACGGGAACATTTTGTATGACGTATTTGGACTTAGATAGTTTTTAAGCGTTTGGGAGTTAGGGTTAATCATGGTTTAACACTTAAGTACATAAGGGGGTCCATATGGACCATGGATTTTTTTCTCGCAAAAACGCAACAAAACTCAATAAAGCTGTTTTATGTAATTGTCAGGGTAGGGGTTGTGCATATTTTGGTGCAAACAAAATTCAATTCGGTCACGTCGTTTTTGAGATAATTAGCATACATTGGTAAAATGATGGCGCTGTTCAATGTTTGTTTTGTCCATAAGTCATAACTGAATAACTTTTTTTTCAATTTCTTTTCTGCAATGTATTTGTACTAATCTTATGCTTCTATGAGCCAAATTATATCAAACAATTCAATCAGGAAAGCTGTTTTCAAATTTTCGGTGGGAATTTTATTTTCGAAATTTGAAATCCGTTTTTTAGCCGCCATTTTAAAATTGAACGATTGATTTTCAATTTTATTGTGTTTTCCGAGTTATGCTGACACAATCTACACCTGGCCAAACTTTCAGAGGAAAATTTGACCGGGAACGTGGTTTTTAGGGAGGGGGCCGGGGGGGGGGAGGGCATTTCTCCTTGTGCACTAACGGGATTCTAAAACGCCTTTATTTACTTTAGTGTTAAAGTTAAAGTAGATCAAAAGAAGTATAGTATATGGTATCGTTTTTAAAGCAGATATACCTTAATAGAATACAAGCTTCAATAAAAAAGCAAAAATAAATCCTCTCAATATGTTTATCAATCAACAGTAAAACTCTATGTCATGCAAAATACGCAGTTTGTCGTTTCTGTAAAATAATCTACTTGAAAGACAAGTATTACTTCACCATGAACAAATTCTTTTGATAGCGTATCATCAGAGCTGTTACTCCTCTAATGCATAGTTTGCCGTGTCCAAAACTATAGGGGGATGCACATAACAACGCGAATAGGGTAAATGGTTAAGACGCGTTCAAATTAATAATCCTCGCTTATGGTCCATGTGATTTCTAAGTCAATCATCTATAAGCTGAGGAATGTCTTTGGACGAGAAAAAAATATACCAAGCAGATCTCTGGCATAACTGCATTTGGCGGCACATCCAAAGCGATGACCACCTGAAGATGTAATTTCGTAAAAAATAAAGAGTGGCTAATTTCAAGTATTAACCTTAAGATGAAAAGTGTAACGTATGTAGCAGTAAATAATCTTCTAAGTTATATAAACTACAAGAAAACCCCAACTCCAATTATAGCTCCCTTCTGTAAAATATACTTACAACTATCATCTCTGAAAATGCGTTTACACCACTAAACGGCATCTTCATGTCTTTATCCCAATCATAGTGTCACATTTGACCTTGTAGTTGACTTTTCTAGACATTGTTAGATACTTGTTATAGTATATAGCTGAAGAGGGGACCCCATGGAGTTTGGGTTTTCTTGTACTGGCTGTTTAAATGTAGCAACATACCGTATACTTGAGCATTTATCTTACAATGTCTACAAACGTTAACTTTGTCAAACGTGACACTATGATTGGGATATAGACATGGAAATGCCTTTAGTGATGTGAAAGCATTTTCAGAGATTTGCATGCATTTATATTTTGTAAGTAAAATGTACTGAAGGGAACTATTGGAGTTTGGGTTTTCTTGTAGTGGCGTATTCAATTGAATAATAGATGAGGATTAGATACGAAACAGACCCTCCATTACATTTGTTATGTGTGTCTCTTTTCAATTAAAAGGCATATTGTTTAAGGTATGCCATAATCATTTAATTACTTAAAAATAAGTAAACAAATAACACAGACAAAAATAAAAAAATAAATAAACAAGCAAGCAAGCAAAAACAAATTAATAAAAACAAAGGAAAACAAGAAAAGGTAGGTATACTCGTATTATTGTAGATTCATACACTCCGCGTGTGCTGCGCGTGCCACCTAGCCAATCAGAACGCAAGAATATATAGTACGCGGAGTGCAGTGGATTTTCACAATGCACTGCGCCTGTTGCGTTCCGGAGACAAATACACCATACCCATTTTTTGATATGTACCTATGTTTTTTTATTTTTCAATACTCGTTATCACCGTATAGCCGTAAAGAACATTTTCAGGTAATACGTTTTCCAACAAATGTGCAGTTATATATTTAAACTCCGTTTATTATGTGCAGAAGAAAGTACACAATATGTTAAGCACACCATATTTTCAAATGCGTTAAATGCAATTCTTGTTGAGTTTTTTTTTAGATATGTGTATGCAAAATATAAATCCGAAAAAATATGGCGCATATGATGAACGGTTATCGAAATATGGCTGGTTACAGGTTTGGTGCGCAAACACTTTTGACCGGGAGTGTAAATGGGACTGTTTCCTTTATTTAACAATAAAATCATCTGTTTCAGGACACAATCGTATTTTTTTATTCTATCTAAAACATAAAGAACTCAAATCAGTTTGCTACTTTAGAAAGAATGATTATCTAACACGATAGTAATTGAAATACAAGTATATATGATAGTCAATTCACTACTTGACGTCTCTAAAGCTTAATCTTGAGCATACGATTATCATCCCGCACTGTTTATTCTCATATGAATAGGTTATTCACGTGAGGTACAAAACAATAGAAAGAAGAAAATAGCTAATTTTTAACAAAGGTTTCTTGAGGCGTACTTGAATAATGATTCTTGGTAACGTTACTTAACTGACAATATATACAATCTTGAATATTCCATACCATTGAATTTTTTTCTTCAATATGATGCAATGTTTTATCAAGTTCAGTTTTGCATGCTAAATCGTATGTTTAAATTGTATTATGTACAGCATAAATTATATTCCATACTTCGAAATTATATATTAAATCTATATTTATATATTATTTTATAAATTATCTCTTGAGGTTTATATGTATTTGATAATGCTAAAATAGTTTTAATTAATAATATGCAAATACAATCACGATGTTTTGAACTCAAAATTTTAATACAATTGCACATGGAGATAAAAAAGAATTATTGTTAAAGTTACTTGAAACATGCATAGCGCTACGGAAAACTAAACGATATTCGGTTATATTAAAGAATACAAAAGAAATGCTATCATCTCCAGGGAAATCGTCTTCTTTGCTTTTCTATCCATCTAAATAGACAGCAATCAGCATTACTGCTTGAAAATAAGTGGTGAAAGCTTTTGTAATTGAAAATTGATAGGCAATAGGATTAACACCATCATAAGTGTCTGTAACTTAATCTGATATTCACGACGAGATTCAACATTTTAAGATCATTAAAAAAAGGAATTGGCATTTTGTATTACAGAGACAAGAGTATATATCATATTTATCTTTTCTATTGTTTTACTACTTGTATAACACACGGAATAAAACTCTAATAGTAAGATCTCAAGTTAAGCGTTATCTAAAATTCAAAACAGAATTAAACACCTTGGCGCATATTCATAAAGCGCTGCTAACTCTAGTTGGCAACCAGAGGAGGTTTTCACAATATCCCACGATGCAATGCAACATTGTACAATATACCTGCAAATCCAATTCAACTCCTATACTTCTGTACAGGTTTCTGACGTTTTTGAGGTGTCAGCAATGTGGGTAAACACTGGGCTATTGTGAAAAGAAACACATCCCTGGAAAGAAATGATTGAGTACTATTTAATGGAATTCTCAAATTCCTAAGAGCCCCTTTTCCAGAAAACCATTATTGCCGATTATATCTAAGTGTATCAGAATAATGCATAGTGGGATAATACAATAATGCATAGTGGGATATTCTGAAAACCTCCTCTGGATGGCTTATGTCCTTATGTCTACTTGACAGGTTAAAAATTGATTATTAGCTGCCAAACAGAGTTAGCAGAGTTTTATGATTTTCTACCAAGGTGATATATGAAATATAATGTAAACTTCATTGCATACATTAATGTAAAAATATCGGCATGCTTTGACGCTAAGGTCAATGGGGTTTGGTCAAAAAGTGTGAGGATGCTACTCCCCTTTGATAGATGTGATGCAAAAACACCTTTGTATAGAAAAAATTATTGATTCTGGAAGCATATATTAATAAAAAGTACGTGTGTATTCACTATATAATTGAGCTAGTAACCATTTCAGCAAGAACACGATGTACTGTGCTCTTTACATGCAGACTTCACTATGTGACATTTAAAACGCAAATGTCATTGAAATGTCCGTGTTCCTGACGTTCAAATTACAACCGTATATCTTGTTTTTTGTGAATGTAGTTCCGTATATTTCTTCCAGCCTATCTAAAAGGGCATAATTTGCAAGTGGAATGTTGATTATTCACCACTGTTTGATCACTAATAATATATAGCCATTTAATGTTAAAGGCACATTATTGGTGGCGCTATTTCTATAAATCAATTTTCCAGGTTTTAAGAATCTATGAACCTTAGTTTTGACATTTGTCACATGGAAATGGTAAAGGAGACCAAAAACAAATGTTATTAATGTTAAATTTACACATCAAATATTTAATTTATGCAATATGCATATAATTAGTTTTAAAAAATGAATAGCGCCACAAATAATGACACATCAAAATATTGGCTAAAAATTAGGTTTTTGATCTAAAATGAGCACTTTTGAGGTAAAATGTGAAAATAAATTATGGAAACAAATATTACAGTTCAACACCTAATCCCAGAACTAATTTTAACACTTTTAAGGGCCTACATTTATTATAACAGTGCATTTTTGTCAAAAAACTAATAAATGAACCGATCAAACAGTGGTGTATTAATTCATTTTCTTTCAGGGACATATGCAATTGTGTAGTTTTTAGTTTACGCACTAAAAACATTTTTTGGTACTTTTTTAGGAAAAGAAAAGTATGCTACTAAAGACATCACATCTGTAGAATGAGGAGTACATTACATGTGTGGAAAAATATATATATAACCTTGAAGATGATATTAAAGATAAAATGAAAATTGCTTTACTTGATATTATAAAATGCCTTTATCTTATTGACAAAAGGCATATTTGGTATTAATGTTACATATCTGATACTATAGTATTTTGACATATTCGTTTTAAAAAGCTACTTTGTATCATTAGATCTAGAAAATGTTGAATATAAGTAACATACTACAGAGATCAATTTCTCAATTTTGGTCAACACAAAAAAATTGGGTTTTTATTCAGCATGAGCTTAGAATATGAAAATATGTCGCGTCTACAATTTTAATTATCCTATTTACACACGTCTTAAATAATTTCAGACTTGTATAAAAGCTTATGAAATACATTTTTGTTTTTGTCTTGTTATGCCAAAATCACTTTATCTTTAGAAAATGATATTTAAATACATTTTTTTACGTTTTCCAAAATAAAAGATATTACTATATATAACCTGTAAGGCCAAAGAAAAAAAAAACACGTCTGTCTCAGCTTCCCGCGCGAAAAGCTTTTAAAAATCAAAATTTCGCGCCTTTTTTTTAAAGGATTTTGAGAGACTTTCATTTTTTTTCTTCATCTTTTCTTCCTACTAGTGGAAAAAAGTTAACTAAACGGTCGCGAAAAAAATGGCTTAAAAATGCAAAAAATAAATAAGTTGTATTTCCCCATCCGCGTTGTCCTTTTTTAGTAAAAAAAAAACCAAAACGCATAGCGCTTAGGGTTAAAGTTGAGACTGAGTTCTTTTTTATTTGGCCTCAAATACTATACAAAGTGTTACCACGTTTAATGAGATTGTTGGCTCATTTAATGCCTGCCTGCTCAGACTGATTTGTACATTAATGATTTATACAGTGAGATGCTTTTCAGTTTACAGAATTGTTGATTGTGTAATATATTAATGAAATTGGGTATCAGCACTAACCCATTTAGCAAAGAAATCTGACGTCAAACTGCGCCGGCTTGGAAAAAAAATACATCAAGAAGTGCTTTATCGAAATATTAAAGGAAAGTGATTTTAAATAAATTAAAGAGGGTTTTTTTTAACGAAGTGTAATCGAATTCGTTAAACTCTGAAAAAAAAATCTAACAAACATAACCCTTTGAACATTATACCTGATTTTCCATTATCGTCCTTTCATTTAAGGGTAAAAGGAATCCATCTGCTCAGGAAAATGTGAATCCGAACTATTTTTAACCATGAAAAGATAAATAATTTCCACTGCCTTTGCAGGAGACTCGAACCATAGATTATGGCAGGGGTTAGTTATGCATTACGAAGCGAGGGATTTACCGCTGAGCTATCAAGGCAGCGTTGATATTGTGAACTAACATTTAAAACATAAACATTATAATGCCGTATTTTTATTTTTATTACATAAAAATTGCAATCTTTGCCTCATTGGAATGCTCAATTTGTAAGTAAATTATGCAAATGCATATATCAGACAAAATGTAGATAATATAGATACTTAAAACAGGCAATTCACAGCTTAAACAGGGCGAACCCAGAGTCGTAATTCACGTCCGGATTTTCGGACAAAACAACGCGGTTTTGTTGCATTATCATTCAAAATCAACTTAGCATATTTATAAAACATTGTTTGTAATTCAATAAGAAGTATCAAGCCTACAACCTACGAAAAATTTGAAACCAGTCGAATTGTTCGAACATCATGAAATTATGAGGTCTCGGCGAAAAAGGGTCAACTATTTCGAAGTAGTCTTAAGGCGTCATTTTGACCTTGATAATGGACGTGAATGACTAGTAAAGTTCTATGTATAAACCAGAGATTCTATTCAATATGTACGCTAAAAATGTGATATTTTGATTGGTGTAAAAAGGTAAAAACTTGCAGTAAACATGATATTCAGCCGAGCGACACGTATTTAGGGACTGTAGCCTTAAATAGAGTTTTGTATCAAATTCCGTGTTCAAAACAAACAAAATGAATTATCATATAGTTATAGGTAAACAATTGCGCATATCATTTTGTTAATGAATATTAAATCATAACATGTGATACATTTTGATCCGTCCAATACACAACATCCGTAATGGTTGAATAAATAATGATGTATTTTTATGAAGGTCTATAGTTTCAAAATATTATCACATCACCAGAAGAAACTAACAAGTTTGGTTATTTAAACCTACTATCCGTTGACGTAACATTATTTCATAATGAGTTACGACGCATATACCTCACAATATATGTGATTATCATCCAACAGTAGATATATATATATAAACCAAGATCATGTTCCATTATTACATTAAATTATGTATCAAAATTTGATTGCATAAATTATTAGTTGTAAGTTTACATTAAATGCAATATAACATCATCAGCAATAAACTTCTTTTTCTTTCATTTTTACAATTGCTTTTCGAGATAGCAATACAAATGTCATATGGTTCTACTTATAAGCATGATTGAAAGAAAGATACCAGTGGGGCTATGTGATGCATTTTGCATCCTACCTGTGAAGCAAGATATTGTAATTGATGATATTAAAGATGCAATTCATGTTTTCTAGCTGAATAAAAAGAAAAGCACAACATAAAAGCATGCATTTTCAAGTTAAAGGATTTTCAGTACCGGTTAATTTATATCCCCAATAAGCTGTCGGGGCCGCGACAATGATATAGAATGATACATTTTCTCATTGTTCTCAAAAATGCGAGCATATAAGATTAGGTTGTAGAATTATACTGAAATGCCAAAAACCTTTACAGCTTTAATATGTTCCATTTAAGTTAAATTAATAACGATAAAAAAGAACAAACACACATAAAATCAATCATACAAACAAACAAACAAACAAACAAACATCAAAACAAAACAAGCAAACAAACAAATATATATTACATATAGTATACGTCAATGATTGTGAATTGAATGTTAACATTTATTTGCACAACGCCATTAATTTTAATCCTGTCAAGCTTACATCAACTACATTATTTAATACCACATCTAATGGGGTTATACTTCAGGTCTAGTGCTTTATTGACGCAAAGATATCTAATAAAAACGTCGTGTTATATCCAATCATCGGAAACATTTCATGCTTGAAAATACAGAGTTGGATTTTACTCATCACTCTTAGGCAGGTGTGTGCCAGTTTGAGATGCAAGCATGCCTCCTTGTGACTGTCGGTTATTTGCGCAACAACAATAATTGTATCTGCAACAAAATGAAATTTAGAATCTTAAAAATATCTGCTCTTTTTTGTCGTAAGACAGTATGATACTGATCGATCCAGCCCGCATTTTAGATGTAATTGTGATGGAGTAATTTGATTTTAATTAATTTGTATGGCCTATAATATATTCTATGCAATCCTCGACCACGTGTTTTCCATTATGAGAGCATAATGACATTCTGAGACGCAATATCCTACCGAAATGAATAGTATTTAACATGTTTAAGGAAGAAATCATGAATGCACCGATCATTTACAGCATAAATCTATAAAATCATAAGATGTCTTTATGATACATGTTCTCAATCACCAAGTTGTAAGAAATATAAATCAAATACTGAAATTTACTTTTGCAACAATGCAACGTTGCGACCATAACCAATGATCTTCAACAGGCAATCGCTGCATAAAAACGCAAAAGCAACTGACCTTATGCATTTAAGAAATGTCTTTTACATCCCTTGCAAGCCATTTTTGATTTTGAAAAAATATAGGGGGTACCACCTAAGGTAGGCCGTCATAGTTGGGGTGTGAGGGGGGTGAAGCCCCGGAAAATTTTAAGTCGCCATTTTGAAAAATATATGCATGGTATGAAACTTACAGGGTATGTTAGAATTAACATTTCCCTTCTTTATTAGCAAAAAATAACAACAAACAAACGACGAAAATCCGTGGCTTAGAACTTTTAAAGCAAAATTGTGAATGTGGTGGCCAAAATCCCGATTTTCCGATCCGGACGAACTATATGACGTGATAATTGCGTAACGCCTTGACCGATTTTTGTGATTTTAGTATCGTTGGATAGGGGAGGACCGTACCTATCTATTGAGAACAGAACTAAGTTTATAAGGGGTTCCGTACTTCTTATTCTACACGCTTCATTTCGTAATCACGACTCACCCTGTTCAATTAAGCAAAAACCGGATTCAAAACATCTCATATACAATATTATTTATACTGCTTAAAATCTGTCATCTTAATCTGTAAGTCGTGATCACGGTGTAGGATGAATCCGGCATATCATATATTTAGGGATGATTTAAGCTGATGTTATAAATAGGATGACTGTTATAGTGTGTGGATGACAAACAAAATGATTTTTTATGAAATATTGTAGGTATTCATTTTAATAACAGTTGTTTACTTTGTTTTTATTGCTGATTTGACTTTGAGTTTTTGAGTAATTAGGAGTCTATTAGGTGGCCTTGCAAATTTGCATTGAACATATTCTGTTCGATAACTACAGAGTATATTAATAAATTCTGAGAAAAGAATTCTTAAGATACTTAAGGCTTTGGTCAAGTCTATAGATACTATTTGTTTTATGTAATACGGTATTCACTTTTCAAATGTCAACTTTTGGTCCTTTAACCCTTGTCTTACTAAAGGTGTGGGGTGGTTATCACTCCTCTAATGGATGATTTCCTGTCGCATAAAAACGCAAATGTATACGACCTAAGGGATATGGATAGTTGTAAGTTTATCTTTGTGGTCATTTTAGCGGGAAAAAAGTCGTATCATAAGTGCAACCGTCAGGGGGTCAAAGTCGGAAGGTAAAGTAACAGCAATAATTTGGGGGGGTTTTTGCCATTTTTTGCGAAAATCGTGATTTTCCGACTCGGAAGTACTTATGACGTTATAATTACGTAACGCCTAGGCCGATTTTCATGATTTAGGTAGCAATAGAAAGAGGAGGTTTTTTTTGGCGGTTAAATTTCAATATCATAGGAGACCACCCCCCTTGATAACAAACGTTACAAAAATACGTTGGTAAGACAAAAGTTACTTACTCTTGTAAATTTGTCTAAAAAAAATGTTTTTAGATCACATGTTTGCATATATACTAAGACCATGATCTGATGATACAACAGATGTAATGACTTTTTTACACCCTTGATAACAAACGTTACAAAAATACGTTGGTAAGACAAAAGTTACTTACTCTTGTAAATTTGTCTAAAAAAAATGTTATTAGATCACATGTTTGCATATATACTAAGACCATGATCTGATGATACAACAGATGTAATGACTTTTTTACACCCGAGAGTGAAATCATGGTTCTTTAAAAGGGTGTAGTTGAGCGAAAGTTCAATTTCAATGGATCTTTGCAATACACAACATGCAAAACTAGAACATGAATTAACATCTTACTGACAATTTGAGTTGACTCATTAAATTCTTTATTATCAGGCCAATTTTTTGTTAGCTTAGATAAGTGGTCATACTGATACTAACTAAGCATCCATTCTTACAAAGCTTAGTTCATTCATGCATCCATTCATTCATTGATTAATCCAATAGCATTATAATCAACAAGATGACACATATTATGATACTGCTCAATTATGTCAAACGCTGCCGTGGAAGAAAGTGGAATTAATCAGCCATAAAGCAAGCTCTTGTTACATTTGGTGTCATTTTAAAGAAGAGATTGCTAGCTAATCAAATAATAAATCAAATAGATGAAAAAGATTGAATCAAATGAGATATAGGTAGCTAAAAAAAGTTTCCAAACTTTTTTTGAGAAGTTTATTTACACCTAAGCCCGCTACACGTGTCTGGTCTAACATATATGTGTACCGCCGCGGCAAAAGGGTCCAGTTGTCGACTCCTACATGTTGCTCATTGTAGCATATCTGATGTATACAAATACCATACATTAGATATGCTACAAGGAGCAACATGTACAAGCCGACAACTGGACCCTTTTGCCGCGGCGGTACACATATAGGTAACCTTCAATATCCTAGGCTACTTTTAGTTTGTGACAACATGAACAAAATGTTGGTAGTTGGCCATCAAATCTTTTTCTAGTTACAAATCTTACAATATTTTTACAACAAAAGTGGGGAAATAAACTATGTTCAAATGTTTCTCATGCATTTATTATATGTATTAATCAGAAATTATGGTTTAAAATGTATATTTCAAAACATAAATCTGCTTAGAAAATGAGCATTTTGCGCCATAAAGAAAGAAATAATACTTTCTACTAGAGCATTATCTGTTTATTTGATTTTTTGCACTTATTTCCAGTTCAGTGCTTTCGCCTGCTCGCCTTCTTTTACATCACAAACATAACTAATATCAATGATCCTATACCTTAATTTTCTTTCCCTCCTTTGTTTTTTTTCTTGCAGATGTAATATACTGGTGATAGGGTGACAAAGTATGTTTAGTCTCGTCCCGTCCAATCCTCCGGGTTATCTACTATGCCAGTCGTTAATACCACAGTGATGCATTCTTCAGACAGTATGTTTACTATGCAACACCCCGACTAGTTTGGCGGTGGTATATACCATTAGCTGGAGAGGGATAAACATGTGCTTCCGAAATCCTTTCACAGGGAAAAGTTTAGTAAGTACACCTGTTTTGTGAAATAAATGTTAATCCTTTAATAATATTGCTAATGTGGATCACCCATATATATATGAAACCACGATATTTTGGCCCTTAACATGGAAGGTCTGCACAAAAACAGTTTTTTTTTAAATTAAACATAATATACACTTCTAATTTGGTGTCAAGGACACTTGGAAGGGGCGCGAAAGATGTATTTTTGCCCCCAAAAAATCTGGAAAGGCTAATTAAAATATGTATTCGTGATTTTTTTTTTGCTTTTTGGAATTGCTATTCCACGCTTAGATTACACTAGAAAGGGTTTTCTCAAATTGTTGATTTTTATCTTTTGTTCTTGTTGTTGAAAAATTGCCACTAATAGGTCAAAAATTGCCATTTTGGTGGCAGCGGTTGGATTTTTAAATGTTTTGATCCTATTAATTGTATGGCTTTAAAAAAAACTTGGATAAAAATAAACAATTTGAGAAAACATTTCCAGACATTTGTTTCTAAATTCCAAAACGCAAAAAGTTCAAAATATAACGAATTAACGTTAACTTTAGTTAGGCTTTTCAGAAAATGTTGAGGCAAAAAATACGGGATTTGGCATTTTTTGCCAAAATTAAAATTTTTGGTCAAAAAACAATATCAGGGTAAATATCCGCTTCTAAAAAATATACTTTTATATAGTTTATGCAAATAGTTTGATAGTTTGGGTACACAAATGGCTTATGCCATTTGAAGGTCTACCCCGCCTTAATCTAGATGTGAAGCGTGCACAGCTAAACATCAGTGAGCTTATTTCAATATGTCATTGTCATCTGCAACACTCATTACGAATTGTGAAAATTAGTTCCAGCTTCAACAACATTATTCGGATCATCGCAGTTGAAGTCTATAATCGACATTTTTTTGCGTTGATAAAAGTCAAAATATAGATTGTAATATACCCTCATCACTTGCGCAACATAAAGTGTGCTTGATCAAGTAATCTTATAATTTTTAACTTAAAAAGTCAATTATATTGCATTTCGAAACAATATAAAGCTAAATTATTCAATTACAATCTGCATACGCTTTTAACGTTCACTAGTTTAACTAACAATCTATGTTATGCTGGCCTTACATGTATGTATTGAAATGCTAGTAAAATCAACTCTTTAGTTGATAAAGACTAGCGAAGTCATTTGTATCCACTTATTTTCTACTAAAAACGTCAAGTCGTTACCAATCGCAGATCCTCGAACAAGAAATTTGATATGATCAAGTAAATCATGCATTGCCTTCATTGAAGCTTTGAAAGTTCTTGCCCAGAATCTCGGTTTGTTGTTTATAAAACAATGCATATAAAATATCTGAACATCTTTGTTGACAAGCGTCAATTTACTACTTGTTAAAGTGACACTCTCCTTTTGGATGGATCATTTATAAAATTTAAAAAAAAGTTAGTCCTTAAATTGGAAATGTTAACACCGTTGGATAATTAATGAAAGATGAATTGTTTATGGTGATATATAAATACAATTTCAAACTTTTTTTTTCAAATTTCTTTTAAATTATACCACATTAAGGCAATCATGGCAAGATTCAATTCAAATAATTTGATATAACTATAGTGTAGTACATTTTCATACTTTCACAACAATGTTTCTTTATCTTATAGGTACAAACTCTCTTAAATATATATAATAAAAATTTGTTCAATTGTTAAGTAACACTTAAGCTTGGTCGTGCCAGTGAATTATTTCCAGTAATGTGTCCAATGATTCAGCGCCACATCTATATAAAATATAACCTTATGACTTTTCACAAAATCGTGTTTCTTATTTGATTTTTCTGAAGTAGGGCACTTTATAGGTTTACCTAACCTACATTATGCTATTGCACGCTTAGATTACAAGTTCGTGGCAATTGTTAGGTGTTATTAAAAACTGGTGAATCTGCAGTGTTAAACACCACATTTTCTACAGTATATTGTTACTCCTTTGAAATCTTTGTGATGAATAATGCCAACACCATTGTTTTATGCAATGAACTGAATATATCCATACACTGTATGTGATTTTTTTTTGTACATACAAAGCGCACTAAATTTAAATAATGTGCTTGTCGTTTTGGTGAAACCTGCATACTTACTTTTGGACAAAGGACACCCTAAGAATCTACATTAAAGCTTGATAAAAAAAGTCTTACGGGTTACGATTGGCAGGTGGTTAATATTAAGGGTACACAGAAATAAATTATCATGCACACACGCAGTCATAACTTTAGAAAAAAAAGGGGAGCCCAACCGATTGTTTGACAAATAAGGGGGAAATGTGTTATCCGTCATTTTTCTATCCCTATTTAACCTTTTACAATCACAAAATGTTAAGTTATTGTCATATTAGCCCCATTTTCTAGCAAAATACATGTTAAATAACATTACATATCATTGCCCATTTGTGTCTTAATTTCGTTGAGATCCAGAAATAATTGCTTAATTTTTGTTATTTATTTTTTGCTTATTCCATTTTCACCATATATATATGTGCCCCTTTATATCGAAAGGTACCTTAAGGTCGGCATAGTAAATTACGAGATATGAGCCATTGAAGTGAGCATAATCAAAAATCACGTTCAAATTTCTAATTTCATCAGAAACGTTACATTTATCATATTAATCAGGTTTCAACATCCAAAACCTAAGACAAATGTTTTAAAAACTGAAATAAAAATCCTTTCTCCTTTTAAGTTTTACCAGTACAGTAACTTTAAACTCAATTTTTTCAGAACTATAGTTTTCTAAATAAGCCCGATGCCTTTTACTAGTTTAGATCTAACCAAAGATCTTCATCGAACTTCGCAATCGAACATCTAATAACCAAAAGCAAGGTGTCATTTTAAAGCTTAAAATATAATCGTACCTTTCGATATAACAGATCACATATATAATTCTTGAGACAAAATTGACTCAGGTAAATGCTTTTCTAATGTTGTTTTTGTTGTTGTTGTTTGTTTCTTTTTTGTGATGCATATTTGTTATTGTTTTTTACGTCTATTAAGAACTCCCCGTATACGGAGTGTCAACCTATATAAACATCAATCAAGGAATTTGACATTTTAATGTCATTGCATTGACTTGCATTTATTTTCAACCAAGAAGACACCGGAATTAGCAAAGAGTGATTTTTTTCTATACGAATAAGATGGTAATCAATGCTCATGCAACTGCATCCTACTTAATTCCTAGCATCAGGAATTTATAGATGTAGACTAGGAGTTTTGTAGCCAGGTGTGTCACGTATTGTCAATACTGCCTAGCGAGTTCTATCATGTTTTTGATGGTATTTGGATAGCGTTTGGCAACTATTAACTCAAGTTTTATATACTATAGAGTCATGTCCCCTGATTGGTTAAAAGTGAGGGCTTGGCTTTAAAAGCCTTTGCATCGGGGCATGAGATTAGAATTCCTGATTTCTTTTCTCACGAAGTAACGGCTAAGACTAAATTGTACAATTGTGTTTGGAGTGGCCATCTTTCTCTTTCTCGGCATCTTTTCAAAGATGCAATGGCCAGCATGCATAGATTAGCCATTTCTGGCTATCCAGGTTGGTACTTTTGTATGAGCTTGGAAGAGACCATAAGTTCATCATGGATCTAATGGCATGTGTCCGTCATGGACCAACCGAGGTAAACAAATTAAGCCCGCATATTTTTCACAAGGCCCGCTCAACATATTTTGCGCTGCCGGTGTATTTTGAGTTTTTCGCTCGCGACTATAGGCAAATATCGGGTGTTTTAATGTTTTTTTTTTCAACCACCAAGATGACATAAACCCTATATGTTCGGTATATATAACAAATATTGACTGATTTTGATTAAGGGCATGGTTAAAACTAATTTCCCCTCCTTGATCTAAAAACTATGATCATATTCAACTAAGGCATAATTCACAGTTTGAGATTACCTCGAGGAAATAATTTATACCATGCCCCTCAAAGCAGTAAATCTTTGTAAATTCTAACCTACGGGGCGCCTAATTAACCTGTCGCTCAATTTATTGTTGATAGATAGATATTGATACCTTCCGAATGATTTGGACTTAAAATTGATCCTTTTATGAATTTATCGAAATCCCAATTCTAATACCACATGTACATGTATATGGTAAAATGTGGATGCCATATTTAAACTGTTTTTTCAACCAAAATTTGGATTTGACCTCCCAAGACAATCTGTTTAGATTAGTTTTTAATTAAAGGAATTTAAGAAGTATCTGCAGCTGCTTCTTTCAATGTTTAAATAAATTTTACTTTGATATTTTTGTAATCAGTTTCTTTAATTGCAGATTGTTTTCATTGAGCATTTTTAAGTACATTATTTTTTTGTATCATGGAACAATAGTTTCATTTTACATCATTTAAAATGTTTTTTAGATATAGTATAAAATGTTTACCATTATGCCAAATGTCCATTACACATTTCCAAGTGCTTTCTGATATAAATTATTTCTTCATTGGTAAATCATTGATTTTCATAGTAAAACTAATATGTTTTTCAGAAGTGTAATCACGCTTTTAATTTGAAGGAAACATTTTCGAAGTGCATTTTTGTTGTTGTTAGAAAAATTACGAAGTTCATATTTGAATGGGAATAGTGTCGTGAAATTATGACTTGTGACGTGTTCTGTTGGAACCAAACTATTGATTCGGCCTCTATGATATTAAAAAAAAAACTTTAATAGTAAAGGGTTACAATAGAAACGCTTTTTCAAAAAAATATTGTTTACATTTTAAAATACCCTAATGGACACACGTAATGCGGTCTAATATTATGACAAATAACTACAAATGTCTATAGGAGCCATTTAAAACATATTAACAACATATAAGAGTGGTCTGTTAAAGTCATTTTCAATTGAATGGATATTTATGTTATCAGTGCTGATGTAACGACACTGTAATTTGTTTTGACCAATTAAAATTTGTCTTGTGGGGCTTATCATGGGTGCCTTTTTCGATATGAAATATTTTAACTAAATCATTTAAGTATGTTTTACAAAGGGCCTGGATATAAAACGTCAGTTACATTTTT
Organism: Ophiothrix spiculata; assembly: GCA_000969725.1. NCBI lineage: Eukaryota > Metazoa > Echinodermata > Ophiuroidea > Amphilepidida > Ophiotrichidae > Ophiothrix > Ophiothrix spiculata. The sequence goes on along the minus strand of JXSR01S001047.1, from coordinate 95,936 downwards.
AAAGTAAAAACAAGCATCAAACAGCGCAAAGGTTTTTAATATTCATATGATGGATCGGCAAACACCTATCACGTGACACCAAGCACCTGACATGGTCATTAGTGTAATGAATCTACTCCATCAAACCGATGTGAATGCAATGCTGGTCATCTTCGTGTGTTAGCCCTTGTCTTACCAAGGTTGAGGGCTTACCACCTCCTAATGGATGATTCCCTGTCGCATGAAAATGCAAACGATACCAAAATTTACAGGGGGAAGGTGGTCTGTAGTAAAAAAATAATGTACCCTGGTCAAGCCAAGGTTTAACAAATTTTGCATTTTACTTCCACATTTCATAATTTTTCGTATTGTGACCTGGTCTCCAAATAGTATGTCTAATGAAAATACATCTAAAACTAAGTTCCTATCATTGTGCATTGTGAGTTATCTGTAAAGAGCTTCGAAGATTGAATGATGATTAATAAAATTTGAAATCACGCTTTCGCATGAACAAAAAGCCTGAATAACTTTTTTTCCCCCACTATGTCTATTCCAGGTACTTTTTTCATAATCTATACGCGTGAATATACTTGTCCAGCTAGATTGTATTAATCAATGAATAAACATAATATGAATTATGGGATAGTAGTATTAAAAGTCGATGTCTTAAATAAACTAAATGCAATCGGATTTACAGATAAAGTACAATTTTGAGGAAATATTTAACAAAAATGTAGATACAATAATCTTTAAAGGGTCATAACTTATTATGTAAATATCGAATGATGTTCATTTCATAGGTATCTTTTTAAAATGATCTTATTGTTACGGTCAAAGATTTTAAATGACCAAGGCCAAATTCACCTTACAGGTTCTTAAATGAAATACAATAAATACACTGAAATATATTTTATAATCTGAAAACTTTCTTAAAACTTTTTTTAAATATTTGTTTTTGGTTTAACTTACAAATTAGTTGTCTTAAAATACTACTTTTAAACAACTTACAGATATCGCTTCAAGAACCGCGCGATCCTAGGTTATTGTATTCCACGCTATTGTCCGAGATTGTTCATTAATGTCCACGGCATTAAAATCTTTGAGTAAACTTGCAGTCGTATCCTTGCAATTCACAAATCCCGGAATCCAGCTGGCAAAAGGTAAAGCCAAAACTTTCCTTGCAAAATCAAATGGCGATTTCCACACAATAGTCCTGCAATCAGAACGAAGCTCCACTTGGCTTAAAAGCTGAATCCAACGCACATAATCCACTCGGAAATTAAATATTAAAATAACAGTTTGTCTTTAATTCTCCATCCGTTGTACCGTACTCCAACTATCGTTATCTCCAATCTCTTTTCAAAGTTTAATTAGCAAACTCAACTCCACTCTGAAACTCCGTCCACCAAAATCAGCTCCTCCAGCTACTCCGACAAATTCAATTCCACTTCCAAAGTTTCAGCTATCGATCTAACCCCGATCAAGTAAATTCAACTTCTGCTCCAAGTTACTTTTCTTGGGCTCATCAATTATTACATTTGCATAAAAATTCCCCCACGACATCATTATTATATTTAACATAGTAAATAGTACAGTTTTCAATTTGAGGGATTTTCCCAGCATAATTATACGAGGGTCATTCAAAAAGTTCTACCTGTTGTATCATAACTTTCGTTTTATTAAAGGTAGCTGCTTGAAAATTGACACAAATATAGCTTAGAATGTCACCTACACAAGGTGCAACTATCATATCAATATCTTTCCTAGATTAATGTAGGTTACTTGAAAACCACAGTAAGTTTCGGTTCACCGGAAACGGTGAAATACCTAATGCCATTACACCCGAAATTATGTGCACAGCTTATGTATGAACAACCATCTGTATACCCAAATTGTATGTAAGTTTCAGAACAAATTTGAAACGAAAGTGTACCTAACAGTCCAACAAGTTATTTTTCACTGATAAAGTACACTTGTTGCAGATAGAAATTACCCAGAATTCCAATATTTGAAAGGATGTGTTGTACCCTCTCAGGTTACGAATATCAGCATAGTGTATTTCTC
>JXSR01S001047.1:78016-92708 GCA_000969725.1 Ophiothrix spiculata | reverse complement strand
TTTGCCTACTTCTACTATGTGGAAAGCACAATCGGTATCGCTCAACCTGGGAGTGCTATGTTTGTTGCCCGAGGTCCAGCTTCCTGCCCTTTTCCACGATGTTATCCTCATCTTTTGAAACGAACCTATCCGGCTAGAAATGAAACATTCCAAAGACATCGACAACAGCTGCTTGTTCCAGTATCAGTACCAGACCACAGGGTAAGATAATGTTTATTAAAGTTTTACGTTAAACTATCTAGGATGTTCTTCACGGACGGGGGTCAACAAATTACGAAAGGCCCAATAGAGGGTTTGCACGTGACTGTTTGTACTCACAACACCATTTTCATGGGCCGGCAAACAAAAAGTCCCGTCATATTATATAATCTTTTAGCAGTATCACGATACCTGATCACAACTGATGATGACAGGAAAATACATTTATTTATTTTAATTTTCAACTATTGATTTGAAGTGAATTACAAGTTACCGTCGATGTTGATGTCTAGTTTACATTACAAATTACTCCGACCCCACCAAGATGGCGGCGAGAACGGTTGCGTGTATAGTGCTTATCGCGTCGTGCAAACCCTCTATGATAGTCATACATCTTTTGCCACATGTGTTCAATAGGCACCTCGTCCAAGAAAAATCCGTAAAAAAGGTGTTTGTAACGACGAATTTGAATTTGAAACATGTAAATGGCATAACCCAGGAACATTATTGTTTTTGTCACAAGTAAACATTTGTTCAACAGCAGATTTGAATGTGTGGTTTATAAATTACCCATGTAAGATAAAATATTTAGCTGTTATGATGTTGAAACACTGGTAATCGTCTTTTATTGGTTATTTTGTACAAATCAATGCATTTTGAAATACTTTATGGTAGGTAGTGGTCAGTCCAGGTATCGAAAACTCATAAAGATGTCTGGTTATGGCTCATATATTTTCTTAGTACGATTAAAAAAAATGCAACTTACACATAAGAATCATCGACAGACAAAAACATCTGTAGTCGAATTTCAAGCTTGTTTAAAGGGGCAATTCATGATGCACTTTTCACCCTCAAGGTCACCGCTATCAAATTCGATTTTTTAGCTTATAAGAATCCTCAAGTGGTGTATGTTACGATCCCCGAACCATTCTTTCATATGTGCTTGCATTTTTGAGAAATGCGAGAAAATGTGTCATTTTCTATTTATTGTCGGGGCCCCGACAGTAATTACAACACAGTAGTCTATGAGGATTTTCAAAATGCTTAAAAGCTTGTAACTTGGAAACGAACGGTCGGAATCAAATGAAATTTTCAGTACATATTTATGTTGTACTCTTCTTTTTATATAGCTAGAAAGGAGGACACATCAAAATTATGAATTGCACCTTTAATGTCGTGAATATTACATTAAGACCATGCCGTTTTGTATTGATTCAAACGTATGAATATAATATCATATAGATGTTTTTGTCTAAGTTATTATTTCAAACGTGTATATTACATGATAGACACTATGTATTGTTTGATGATTATAACATTATCTTTATCTATTTACAGCCTTTTCTGTACCATTGTAGCCAGTGTGCAGTTGTCACAAGTTCCGGCCAACTTTTAGGCAAAGGAGCCGGTAAAGACATCGACAATAGAGAATGTGTGATTCGTATGAATGACGCCCCCACGTCAGGCTATGAAGATGACGTAGGCTCAAGGACTACAATCCGAGTGGTTGGCCACTCAAATTTCCGATTGATCTTCCAGAATAAAGTACCTATTCAAAAGCAACATTTTAAGGATGACAGAACTAGATCTGAAAACATTGTTATAGCATGGTTGTACAATACTAATATATACAAGAATACAGCATATAGATTGGTGCTAAACTACTCTCAAATGTATAAGAACGTGACTTTCTTCATGCACACCTTGGCAATGATGCGACATAATAATGAGGTTTTCCACAATGAAACGGGTATCACAAGGTAAGTATATGATCATTAATGTATTAATTAACCCATTCATGCACTGTTTAAGTTTCCAAAATTGTTTTTATTGTGTTATTTTATGGATCCCAATAACATATCCAGTATCATTTTGTTAGGGGGTGGCAGCGCCCCATTAATTAGTTATGCATATGCCCTCACATTGCATTTTCATAAGGGGGTGATAACACATGGATTTTACCTTTGTCATCAAATGAGGACACGGTGTTATATTATATGTTATATACTGTATTAATAAATATAAGCGTGTTGAAACCCTATGACATTATTTCAAATAGTTTCAACCATCTAGAGAAAAACCCGTAAATAGTTCTTTTGAAAAGACTATTTACGGGTTTTAAAAAGACTATTTACGGGTTTTGAAAGACTATTAACGGGTTTTGTGCGCAATGTATGACCGCGTTACTTCACGCACGGACTTACGCGCGCAACAAAGTTAGACACGCAAGCCAATACGCACATTAACCTACTGCTTGCATTCATATGGTTATAGCATTTTGTTAGTGCATTTTTTATATTAAATCGGGCCATTTGGCAAGTAAACATTGCATTATTAAAAATGTATTAATACAGTATATAAAACAAATATATACTGACATTTTTCAGATCTCTGGATTAAAACTATGATCCTTCAGTGACTAAAATTTAGCTATTTTACGCCCCTCAGTAAAATAGCTAAATTTTAGTCACTTCAGGCCAATAGTTTTAACCAGAGATCTTCAAGTCAGTATATATTTGTATATTATTATAGTTAAAATTTTAATTACTAATTAATTATTTTATTTATGTATTTATTTATGTATGTATTTTATTTATTTTTTTAGTTAGTTAGTTAGTTATTAAATTTAGCCAAGAGCCGGGATAATCCTAACAGTGCATTTGTATTAAAAATCGAACCCTTGCCGAAGTGGTGAAAAACGAGGGTAAAACTGCTTCACCATCCCGTCTAATTATAAATAAAAAGTACCTTTTGACGAAGATCAAAGTTTATTTTTTGCATAGTTAAAAACCAAAACCTTCCTCATTCCTTTTTTCTCCAAAAAACACCTAAAGAAATAGTTAACTGAATTGTTTAAAAAGTTGTTAGAAGAGTTAAACGAAAATAAAATGTAGGTTTTGCCTATAGTGGACAGTGGGAAGTCCTTTTTAACAAGGCGGTTAAACTTGACACGTCTTTCAAACCATTTAATACTTATTGTTTCGCCCTCTTTCATATAAACGAAATATATTCTAATCACGTAGCACATGAGGAGTCTTTAATCTAAACAAGAAAGGAAATTACGAATCCATACGTTAAACCAAAACACTCCTAAATATTCAATTGCTGAAATGCCACTCTCTATAAGCATTTGGTTAACTTTTATCAAAACTTGTGGCTTAATAATAATGAAAAGGATAAAAAACATAAAGAATTCCTATAAATGTTCAATAAGAGCAAATGAAATTGATCAAAGTATAGACAAGGGTTTTGTGTGATATTTGGGAAAAGAGATAATAACTGAAACTCCATTTTGTTCTTGGCAGTTTCAATTTTGATTAAATACATTTCTAGAGAAGAGTTTAATGAACAATTTTGATCAAATGTTATTATTTCTTTTTCATTTTTATTGAATTTACGTTCAGGACTCAAGCTAAGACATGGCTCACCACAGGCTGGCATGCGATGCTGTTGGCCCTCGATGTGTGTGACAATATCAAGGTCTATGGAATGGTCTACGATGAATACTGCAAGTAAGAATATCTTTTGGTACAAAGCAATTATTTATTAAGGTTATTGTTCTTGGCATGCGATGCTTTTGGCCTTCGATGTGTGTGACAATATCAAGGTCTATTGAATGTTCTACGATGAATACTGCAAGTAAGAATATCTTTTGGTACAAAGAGTTAATTTATTCAGGCTATTGTTCTTGGCATGCGATGCTTTTGGCCCTCGATGTGTGTGACAATATCAAGGTCTATTGAATGTTCTACGATGAATACTGCAAGTAAGAATATCTTTTGGTAAAAAGAGTTAATTTATTAAGGCTATTGTTCTTGGCATGCGATGTTTTTGGCCCTCGATGTGTGTGACAATATCAAGGTCTATGGAATGGTCTACGATGAATACTGCAAGTAAGAATATCTTTTGGTACAAAGAGTTAATTTATTAAGGCTATTGTTCTTGGCATGCGATGCTGTTGGCTCTCGATGTTTGTGACAATATCAAGGTCTATGGAATGGTCTACGATGAATACTGCAAGTAAGAATATCTTTTGATACAAAGAGTTTATTTATTAAGGCTATTGTTCTTGGCATGCGATGCTGTTGGCCCTCGATGTGTGTGACAATATCAAGGTCTATGAAATGGTCTACGATGAATACTGCAAGTAAGAATATCTTTTGGTACAAAGAGTTAATTTATTAAGGCTATTGTTCTTGGCATGCGATGCTTTTGGCCCTCGATGTGTGTGACAATATCAAGGTCTATGGAATGGTCTACGATGAATACTGCAAGTAAGAAAATCTTTTGGTACAAAGAGTTAATTTATATAATATTTCCAGAATATTGAGACGGGGTGTTTTATGTTCACTTTAAGGGAGGTCGGAGCCTTACGATCAACTATTTGAGAAAACATTCCCTAAAACTATCAATTAAGATGATTTTTACCTATTTTGGAAGATTTTTGTAAAATAATACTTTTTCTAGGCTTGTTAAAAATGTTTGGCAAAATAACTCGTTTTTTGGTGAGTTTCTTAAAAGCGAGTTCTTAAAATCTGAATGCTATAAATGGTTTTCTTGTAAAATTTCCTTTCTAAAAATGTATATATTTATGTAGTTTACTTTATCAGTTTTCAAGTAATGATAAAAACAATTTTTAGGGATTGTGAGCCTCTGACCTCCCTTAAGATTTTAGCCACTTATACACAGGACACACTATAACAATTTTTTCATAATAACATGGTTTTTATGCCATTTAATCTAGGGCACTCACGACCACTAAACTAGTTTAAAAATAAAGAAAATATAATAAAAGGTATACCCGTGAATTCGTAAAAGTAAAATTATGAATTTTATTGCAAAAAATGGTATCAGAAAAAGTTACTAAGTGGCAACTTAAAAAAATATTTTGGTGTACATATATAAAAAGCATAATTTATTCAGAATTCAAAATTTACTCTGTTGGATAGGTCACGAATTAGCAACTCTATATGAGTTCGAAAATAAACTATACTATTCAAAACAATTTTGAAAATTTTATTATCTGATCTTTAAAGTAAAATTAACTTACCTTTTTGGGTTTGTTTTTCATTCCAATCCAAAACGAATAGTCGTGCTTATGTAAAGCTTTGTGATATATTAACACTATTGAAACAATGGCCAACATACTCTGTTGATCCAATGTACTCTGTATGCTCTTTATTAAACAGGCAAGTTTTCCATGTCACGGAAAACGAAAAAAATCACGGAATTTACATTTACGGAAACATGTTTTTCCTTGACAAAAAAAAATGATGAAGAAGTAATTTTTAGAAAATTTGAGGAAATAAAAATAAAACAACATCTCTTTTTAATAGATATCAACTTTAAAACAACTAAACCCAATACAAAATAACTTTTTAATTATCTTCCATTTTACAAAGTTTGGGTTAGTTTGGTCTATACCATGTATTTTATCTTACGTATAACCAAGATTGTAAACAATTTTCCCATGTGAAATTACATCACAGAAAATTAAAATTCTACAAGAAAAACTTACTCTTAATGTGTTAAACAAATGTCTATTTTTTTTTTATTTGTTTTTGTTTTAGGGACCACCCTAATGATACCACACCATATCACTACTATGGCAATACGGGTAACGTCACGCGGACGGAATGCGAGTACTACACAAAAAGTGAAACTAGACTTACTAGTGGACATCTGTTTGTAACAGAAAAATACATCTTTGGCCGCTGGGCCCAGAGATACAACATTACCTTTTTCCATCCATCGTGGAAAGCTAAAGTTTACAATCAATCCAAATTGGATACGCCTTTTATGAAATTATATCGAGAGAAAAGACTCATCAAACATTCCAAAAATAAGACCCTAAAAACTTCTGCGCATTCCAAATCACGAGATCGGACGTCTGTTATCGATGTAAGATCACAATCCTTCGGTCGAATGATGATGGGTGAAAGGTTACATGTGGACAAGGATGATGCAATATTTCACAAAAAGGACTTAGAAGAAGGTACATTTCACAATAAGGACTTGGAAGAAGGTATATTTCATAAGAAGGACTTAGAAGAAGGTATATTTATGCATGTAGGAGCAATACCAGCAGATAGTTCAAATAAACAAAACAATGACGTCAATGGTGCTGATAGGTGACGAAGGTGAATGTCTCAGCATTTGTATTTCAATCATTATTATAGATAGTATTTTGTATCTAAAATTTAGCCAAAAAAATGTAATCATTATTTTTATGAACAATAATAACAGTCCAGCCGTAAAGTTGGCTCCTGGTCACTTTTTACATATTTGCAAAGTCTGCTATGGAAAAAAAATAAGGCCTAAAATGAAATCTTGATCAACTTTGTCTGACATCCTAAGTAAACTTTGCAAATGCTTAGAATTCATAAATGTTAAAGCGACTTTGCATGTATTTTCACTTGGAACGCAAAAAAATGTTTGCCGACTTTAGGAGCTGGTCACAATTTACCGAGATAAGACAAAACAATGGTTATCATAGATGAAAAGCAGGTAATTATATTAAAACAAAATTGCTGCAAATTTTCCATAAATAAATTCTTAAGTCACTCAACAAATTTTCACTACAGATTGCAACAGAAATAAAATGTACATTTTAGATAACAGCATCATGAGGAAAATAAAACTATCGAAGTCACAAACTTTCCCTTATTTGAAAGGCTATTTAATAGGCTACCACAGGAAGCTTAAGTGATCTCATTTAATGGTCAGGGTCAAAAGTTACGTCCATTTAAGAAAAATACGGTGAAAACCACCTTGGTCGATTTCACCATTATTTCTACTAAACCGATTTTCATTATTCGTTTAAGAAAGATTAACAATGCAGTGAGATAAAATGAAAAAAAAAACAGACTTCATGTCAAAGAAGTTTTTTTTTTTCATGTTATAAGATATGTCGGTGGACAGCGACTACAGACCAATAGACCTTTTTTATTTATCGCTAAACTGACACCAAATGACCCCGTTTTTTCAAAACCTTTACACTTTTTTCCCAATTCTTACACTTATTGACCCCCTATTTCCTGTCCGTGGCCTAATTTTTACCTTCTCCACAATCCGGAAATGCCTAAACACCAAAGGAAAAACATATATCTTTGTTTCAGGATCTGAATTTCTGCTTGAAACCATTATAGTCAAAATTGTATAAATTATACTGCATTTTGGGTGATTATCAAACTATATATATATATGATCCCCTTTTTTGACAGTAATACACTGAATGTCCATTGATTTGCCACTGAAGTCCGCACATGTTTTTTACGCAGTTCGGTTTTATATTCAAATAAAATTACTTTTAATGAAATAAATTGTCCTAGTTCAATTGACAAAACTTGAGTTTTAAGCAAGTTAAGTGTAGAAATGATGGTGTTTTCTTTTATCTGTCTTTAAAATCTCTTGGTAGTCTTAAAGTGCTTGTGCGCTGACTCTGCCATTTAGTTGATATGCTGTCTCACCAGCTACATATATACAGTCGAACCTCGTTAACACAAAATCACTGGGGACAATTATTATTTGAGTGTGTTTTCAAGATTTTGAGTTATTCAACTGCATCTTCATTAAAATATTTACACTTGTACCATTATCGTGCTACTGGTAAAGGAATCGAATTGGTCCGGGTGGTTCGAAGTTAGGTACTAGGTAAGGTCGAAAGTATATTAATTCTTTTGTAGATCACCAATTTAGATGAAATAAAGCGTAAATCTTTGAAAATGTTCATCAGGATTTCACATAGCAAATTCCTCTAAAGTTCGTGTATAAAAAATCCACTTATTATATACTACCATAGACTGGGGGAGTCTGAACTGTTAGCGATGTACAATGTGAAAACAACTAGTTGAATAAGAGAAACCATATGGATCAGTAGGAAATTAAATAACAAGAACAGTGTTAAGCTAACGCAAGAAGACGAGGGGGCTTACCAGCTAAGTCACATGTACGAATAGCTGATTTTGAAGTCATCTAAAGATAACGCCACATCCTCGAGATCTCATCGGCTGCCAGTACAGTTTGAGAAATCTTCCTGCTAGGAAGTGAAACGTCACTACTAAAAATAGTAAGTGGATTTTTTATACAAGAATTTTAGAGGAATTTTAGATAAAGCGCATTTTATGGCTAAAAAAATTGGCTTGTGATATAAATAAATGACATCGGATGCAACAGACACTTTATCATTTCAGCATAGATTACAATCTATGATATTTTCTGTAACAACCTGTGTAAAGATTAATTGATTGGTTCAGAAGTGTACGATCCGGAATTCTTCATATTTTCATAACATCGTTTGTTTGTTTGTTTCAGAAATTTGTGTTCCGGCATCCATTATATTTTGGCAAAAATCTCGCATGCCACACTTTTACAATATTTCATTTGAATTAATAATTATAAATTGTTATTTTTCATTGATTGGCTTGTGAATTTACTACAAGTTCAATTTTACAAGTTACGAAAATGGCGTCTAGTTAATGCAAAAGGCTTATTAGTAAAAAATACAAAATTGATCAATATATCTTTCTATCACTTTAATTTAAACTTCAATGAACATTTTAGATGTTCCCTTTTTCCTCCTAAAGTTAAGGGATCAGTTCCGTCAAAAACAAATATACATTTTTAAAGTATTTCATTTATTGATAACAGTCGCCATATTTTGTTATATCTTTGCTCCAACACATGTGCAATTAAAAAGATATTCATGTACGAAATAACGTGTAAAGTTGCAAAGCATTTTATACATATAGAGCATATCTAAATTTCACAAAAAAAAAGCTTAAACAGATATATTACATGTGAACATTCCTCTGCTTTGAGAAACACCTTTTTTCAAGTATTTCTTGTATATATTTATGTTTCACATTGTTTCATATCCTTATGAAAGCTTGTCACTTATATAGTCGATAATCTAAATTAGTATCAATTATGGGCTATTACTGAGTTTAAAATTTGTTTAGTTACGAAGGAGATTTTTTTGTGATTTTCCCCATTAGACTTTTATAGTCTGTCTTATCCACAAAAAGTCCATTAAAATATCGCAAATCTAAATACTTCTGATTTTTATGGACATGGACAAAATTTACAATTTCTGGACCTTTGTTGTTCCAAGTGATGTATACATGGCTTTTTTCGAATTACATTTTAAAGACACATGGTAGATGATCATAAGTCATGAATTGGTCTGAAAAAGTGTAACATGGCACTAAATGAGAAAAACATCACGATTTTGAAGTATATATGAAGAGTTTGTTTCCAAAAGGGCATAAATCCACTTTTGGTCAAAATTGAGTTATTGGTGCCATAGTGTAGTACTATAGTAGTAGTTTAATGGAACCAAGTCATTTTCCCCAAAAGTTGCTTTCATAGAGTTTACAAGTACACAAAAATCTGTGTTTGTTTCCAAACGGGCTTAAGTCCACTACAGTTTGTTTCCAAAAGGGCCTAAATCCATTTTAGGGTGTAAACAAACCTTTCAATAAAAAATAAGCAACAAAGATTTGATTTCCATAAATGATGTCACTGTAGTGAGAGGACCTATCCCTAACTTGTGAAGCAGTAAAAACTCAAAAATGAATTAAACATGACAAGAAATTATCCGTTTGCTGATTTTTAGATGGATTTAGGCCCTTTTGGAAACAAACTCTAAATGAAGAAAGTATCCCCAAAAAGAACAAAAATCAACTTTGGGTAAACATTTAGTTATTGTCGCCATAATGTAGTACTATTATACAGGGTGTCCCAGAAAGAATTAACTCCTAGCTTTGACGGGTTTTAACTTTGAAAAAATACAATGCACTCACAAAATTTAAATTGAAATATAATGTACAGGTCATAGACTATTGTGTGTATGAAAATCAGGTGATATGGTTCAATGGTTTTGATGATATGCTCGATTGCGTTACAAGTGGTGTAAAAGGCTTCTGTCCAAGTTTCAATTTTGAAGGGAGGGGGCCTAAGGTTTTGCCCCGCTTCATAAAAACGCAAAAGAAACCGGTCAAATGCATTTGGGTAATCTCTTTTACATCCTTTGCGGTTATTTTAATGAAAAAGGGGTAATTATACCTAAGGCGGGGTTAGGGTAGGCCGTCTAAGTTGGGATGTAGGGGGAGGGGGATTGGGGAAATCCTGGAAATTTTTTTAAGTCGCCATCTTGAAAAAATTATACATGCAATAAAACTCAAACTTACAAGACATGTTTTAATCATCACTTCCCTTCTTAATTACCAAAAAAAAAAATCGACGAAAATCCGTTATCTAGAAGTTTTATAGCAAAATTTTGATTTTTAGTGACCGTTTTGCCATAATGCAATTGTGCCTGATTTTCCAATCTGAAAGTAGTTTATGACGTCATAATTACGCAACGCCTTGGCCGATTTTCATGATCTTAGTATCGTTGGATAGGGGAGGATCATACCTATCTATTAATAGCAAAACCAAGTTCATAGGGATTCCGTTCTAAACTATTCGGGATTTTTGCAACACCCCCTCCCTTCGGAGGATGTGTTACAATAAATAGCTCAGGAGGACAAGGGTTAACACTTCTTATAAGTCAATTTACCTATTATAGATACTATGTTCATCCCTCCAAGTGTACTAAAAGTACGTGGTGTCTCACTGAATACATTTTAATGTATAAAGTTCAAAATAAATGAATAAATAAAACACAAACTCCATTTCACCCAACTCAACCCCAACACACACTTTCATATACCTGAAATGTGTATTATCTTTAATAATTGCTAACAATTAGAATGCTGTTTAGTACCCGTCAATTGATCCTGAATATAATAAGGTGATTAATGAACATTCCATATCTTATATTTTACGTGTTTCTTTATTTTGAGAAATAAAAGTTAAGGATTAAATTGAGTTGTGAAGGAAATATCTGTCTGATCATCAATTTTGAAACTTGGACAGAAGCCTTTTACACCACTTGTAACGCAATCGAGCATATCATCAAAACCATTGAGCCATATCACGTGATTTTCATACACTAGGTAATCTATGACCTGTACATTATATTTCAAGTTAAATTTTTCGATTTTGTTGTATTTTGTAAAAGTTATGGCCCGCCAAAGGTAGTAGTTAATTCTTTCTGGGACACCCTGTAGTAGTAATTTCATGAAACCAAACTATTTTCCCAGAACTTGCTATAATTTAGATTGCCAGAGCACAAAAATCTCAGTTTCTTTCCAAAAGGGTCTAAATTCGTAGTTTATTTCCAAAAGGGCCTAAATCCACTTCATAGTGAAAATAAAACTCTCTATAAAAAATATATTATAAAGCTCTGATTTCCGGGGGTGGTTTCAGTTTTGTTATAGTGCTAACGCCTAGCATTTAATGCGGTAAAAACTTGAAAATGATTTTACCATAACAAAGAATAAGTTTTTGTTGATTTTCTCAGAACTATGAAAAGTGGATTTAGGCCCTTTTGGAAAAAAAATCTTCATATATAATTACGGTATATTAAAGCTCATATTACAAAGTTACCAAATAATACAAATGACACTGAAATTATACAGGCTGTGTGAAAATTAGAAAGGGTGTAACCTAAAAAACGTGTATTGAATTTACTCTCTTCATACGCCTTTTTCATTCTAAACAGCTACCAACATAAAACAAAACAGGTATGTATTTATATTTTTAAAACATAGGTCTCTCAGTAAGAACATACCCTATAATCTTGATCATAAGAACCCTCTCAGCTCCACTTCAAATCCCGATGTTGTGAAAAATTACAATGGGTCTCCTGTTAACTTGTTATATTTTATTCATCAGAACAGCAAGTACTTTCATAATTTGTGTTTCCAAAACAGTCATTGTTTGCCATGTCTGGATTTGAATGGGTTCTTATAATCAAGATAACCTGTTCTTATGATCGAGGTAACAGGGTAGTACTGTTCACTAAATGTCCATAAGATAAAATATAAAGGGTGGTTAAAATTACGTACATTTTAAAAAGATTGTACGCCTGCATAAGATATTTGGTGATTTCTTTATATGTCTGAGCAATAGTTAGAAGTAAGACAAAGCATGAGACACAAGTAACATTCAAGTTTCTGATTACTATGACTGTACTGTTCATGGCACTGTAATTCGCATAATTGAAGAGCCCGATTCCAAAACCTCTTACGTCCATTTTTATGGAATTTGAGTTTGAACCTGAAACATATAGTGCGTGACCGTACCTACCAAGCAATGATAACGATTTGTTGCAAAACCGCCTATAATCTGTTGAAAATGTCAATCAAAAATTGACTTTGTTTCCAAAACCTCTTACATCCAAAATAGTTTTGTGACAAAACCTCTTATGCCTGTTGTTGTTATTGGACCATAACTAATGAATCGTTTGAGGGAACCACAATTATCATTTCCCGCAACATTTGAATTAGACAAGTACTGCATGTAACTACATACTTGACAGCATGCATTGTGCTTTTATAATGTATCCAATACACTGGTCAATTAATTTATTCCATATCATTTTAACTGTGCGTGTATCTTGTTGTTGTTGTTTTTGATTGGGATGGGGTGAAAACGGGGTGGGGGATGGGGAGGGTTCGTATATCAGCAAGATTCATAAGCCAAATGTACGAAGGAAAACTTACAAATTATGCTGAAACCGTTAAATTACATTGTTTTATAATCAAGTAAGGATAGGAAAGCGTATGTAATGGGGTGGGGCGGGTGGTAACGGAGGAGGAGGGGGAGCGGGAGGGATATGACATTTGCCAAGTTATTTACAACCTATGCATTTTTGTGCACTTTCTGGACGGTTTTAGCTGAGCATACCTTTGAATGGCGGTGGAAGGGGTGGGTGGGCGGTTTTAAAGGTGTTACTACATAGATGTGAATGTTTTAGTTAATAAATCACATCATTTTACACTGAAAATATGATCTTAATTTCTGAAATTGATTAATTTTGTTTGTTGTCCATTGATTTATTTTAGAGTTTGGTGACAAAACATCTTACATCCATTTTTGTGAAATATTGTAATAAGTTTAAAAAATAATTGTGATCAGACTGATTTCTGTAAACATAATATTGTAAACAAGTACATCATTATACTTAATTTGCATGCAAACTTGATTCAACATAACAACGTACAAATGTCATAATAAACTTTCCTTATTTTCTCAGTTTAACAAAAATGGATGTAAGAGGTTTTGGAAACAAGCTCTTCAATGTAGAAATCATTTATAAATACCACAGTTAATGATAAGGTTGGTCAACATGATTTAAGTGCAACAAAATTAAGATTAAAGGGAAATCAATGGGTAGGTTAGGAATAAAAAATGTTTGAAATACTCATGAAACATATAAATTTGAAGAAAAGTTAATGGCAACATTGGACATCATTAAATTAATATATGTGATGACTCACCCCAAAAAGGGAGAATTTGCGACAGAATACTGTTCGAGAAACTGGTGAAAATAGGCAGTAAAAAAACAAAGAAAATAATAAGGATATCCAGCAGATTTTCTGTCGTAAAATTTGATTGACTTGATCAGATGAAATGATAAAATCAAAATTGATATTATCTGCAAAGTCCCCCATTTCGGGGTGAGCCATCAGATACATTATTACTTTATATTTCACTATAAGTTAATTTAATGGATTTATGGAATTGTATTGTCACAAGATATAGCAAGGGGTACAACAATTAGACAAAATTAGAATATGGGTTCAATAGTCTCAATAAAGAGGGGATAAAATGAGTTTTAGCACCATAGCGTTTCTTATACCAGTCTATTGAGGTTTTAGAAAATGCCCTCCTTCTAATATTGACAAGATACACAATGTTATCCATTTTTTGGATGAAGCCATTTTTATTTTTTATGAAATTTGGTACGATATCTAACGTCAAATTGTCTTACGTAGAAATAAAAAAAAATGGACCACCCTGTTCAAATTAATCTTGAACTAAAGCATCTACATATAATATGCTATATGGATTTATAGGAATAAAAATTAAAGTTTGACATGATTATTATATGAATAAATTGTGTTTGTGTACTTTTTTTAACACGTGTACCTGTGTAAGAGTCCACTGTCGTATAGATTATTTTGCTAAAAATGCCGTAGCTCATCAAATAAAACAATATCCGTGGTATCAACTCACCAAAATCAGTTATAACTATAAACCCATATTAGTAATTAACCCGGTGTAATGAGACTAAGTGTCTCCCATAATCAGGAGTCCGGAATAACTGAACTACACGAAATAAGTCGCAATCAATGATTTATTGAACACGCATGTACAAATACACTCTACACAATTTAATTGTAATAAGGACACTCAGTCACACGGAGCTTGTATTTCATTACACCGGTGCAATAGGAATCAGAGTCCCCTGATCTTACTGTCCGAGTTGTACAGTAATAATAATAATAATATCAGCAAGATTCATAAGCCAAATGTACGAAGGAAAACTTACAAATTATGCTGAAACCGTTAAATTACATTGTTTTATAATCAAGTAAGGATA
>JXSR01S001047.1:51573-68392 GCA_000969725.1 Ophiothrix spiculata | reverse complement strand
CAGATTAATTTGGTAAAATTTAAAGGGTTTTCCTTAATTTGCGCTTGATTCTGGAAATACAAAATTCGGCTGTCGGTGATAGGGGGCGTTATACTTCAGCGTCCAGTTTCTCGAAAATTTTGCCTTGAAGGTGTACTTTTATGATCATTTAATGTTAGAAGAGATCATAATCATCTGAGAAAGGGCAGTGTTGAAGCAACCAGTTGCTTTATTATTGAATTCTCGGGTGATTTTAGGAAGCCATTTTGTACAGTAAGTCAATGGGAAGCCCTATTGTGGTGTGACGCCTGAATGTCTTCTTCAGAAACTTCATCAAAATGACTGAATGTTGAAGAACAATGATCAGGATCCACAGATAAAGGTGCTGATTGCGAAGGTATATTATCAAGCTTATCTCTGACCTTCCGGATTTTGTCCTTAAAAAAGTAAGCAAAGTCATTTGCAAGCTTCTCAGCATCTACATATGAAGGAAGAACTTTCTCTGAACCACCTGAGCACATTTTGTCAACCTGACGAAACAACTGCTTTTGATCACAATTCTTTACTTGCTCTCTATGGTAATTTGATTTTGCTTTGTCAACCATATCGGCGTAAAGTTTGCATTGTTCACGGTACATTTGTCTGTGAACTTCCAGTCCAGATTTGCAAAACTGACGCTAAGTCACTTAGCAACATTCAATAGGGAAGCATTGAAGATGCTTGCTAATTCGGCCTTAAAGCACGTAATATACACCTAAAAGAGAAACCTTTGCGGTGTTTTACCTAACCATTGACTGTATTCTACACATTTTTGAAAGTCCTCTAGCTCCAAAGAGTGCCTGGGAACCATGACGTATGGTGCCAAGCTAAATCTAAACATGTAATACGATTAAAAGTACTTCTCGAAATGTTTGGCAAGGGTTTCTTCTTGACATTATCTGAGGATCATGATGAATTGCACGCCGGACTTCATCGATATTTAGCTGCGGTCTTCCACTTCTGGGTCTACCAGAATGTCACCGAAGCCAAATATATTGGCAGGCGTATTCCGAGGAGTCCGTGTATTTGGATAAGGATATCGTGAATTGTCCAAGAACCTCATAAGGACTTTCAGTTTCATGATTTTTCAGTACCATGAACACTCGTTCATCAAACATAAACTGCACTCGCACTGCCATTCTTAGAGTGCTTAAAGTCCGAATGAGCAAGCATCTTAAATGCTTTCCGGACTTTAAGCTTCTTTTCTTCCATGGATAATATTTCTTGATGATGTTATGTAATCTCTTTTGAAAAGATAAACACGAAGGTTAGAGATAACAGTTTTTCAAATTAATTCACCACCATTCTCCTTTTTAACATTCTGAATCCCTATTGAATGTTGCTAAGTGACTTGCCCATATGAATGGACAGCTTATCACTTATTATCACACTTCAAGCTCAAGATCAATATAAGAATAATGATATTGAGTAATTTGTACTTTCTGGTCTTATCAATGAACAGTTTTATCAACAGAAAAGGCCAAAGTTAAATAAGTTTTCTGAAAAAGTGGCACAAATGTGTTTTTTAGAATTTTTGTTTAATGAAGCATATATCTAGTTCGCAAATGCGAAAAGTAATGAAACAAACAGCATTTAAAAACTTGGAGTTTTTCCTTTATAGTGATGTACCATTATATTACCCTAGTCTTTTGGTTTAGCCACAGAGGGCGCTTTTAAACTTGCACAATTTGTATTGAGACACACTGTAGTATAAAGATCTCAATGCTGAAATTGCAACTGAGATTTATGGTTTCTTTATCTTACACATACTACCTGTTTGACATCAACACATACTAAAAGTGCAGAATAAACCTCGAAAGCTCTCGTTTATTTTCTCCTTTTATGTCCTCCGCCATGGACCCTTGTGTGCCCGAAGAGAGTAATTGGATTTAACCAAGTCTAGACTCCGCGTTGATTGCATTACATAGATTCTTACGGGATATCCTTACTTGCGGAAAGGCAATATGATCTACTCAGATATTCGTATGTGGAATGTTTAAAACATGCAATACTGAATTAACATCTACGACGACATTGCGTTCTTTGAAGATTGAAATAGTTACATTTGGTAAAGTGGCATAGTCAAGATGGCGATTGCCAGCCCCATCTCTTAAAATTAGTCTGGGTCGGCAAATTAGGACTACAAAATAAAGAAACAAATACTTCATTGTTAGAGGTGAAGAAGTGAAATCTCTCTATCCCGAGGTACTGTCTATGTGACAGGCCAAAGGATAATAGTTTCATAGCCAGTACCGAATGATAGATAGATTCACTGCTTCACCGATAAATCCATGTAGTATTTGGTTTATTACACCTCATTGTGGCTCTGGGTATGACGTTGTAGAGAAACCCCAAGGGAAATAGTTTGCAATTGTCAGCCAATGAATGAACATGATAAATTAATTATTATTTATGACGTATAATAATAATGAATAACTGCCAGTGTATGTAATTTCAATATCATAAATAAATGAAGGTCATCTGACCAACTGATAAATAGGGAAGAGGTTGGCGCAGCGTTAGTTCCCTCGTCTTACACCATTGAGGTCCCGGGTTCGAGTCCCGCACCCAGCACTTTGTGTGCATTTGGTTTTCAG
This sequence comes from Ophiothrix spiculata, assembly GCA_000969725.1. NCBI lineage: Eukaryota > Metazoa > Echinodermata > Ophiuroidea > Amphilepidida > Ophiotrichidae > Ophiothrix > Ophiothrix spiculata. The sequence continues at coordinate 65,777 of JXSR01S001047.1, read as the reverse complement.
TCCATGCTTGCAGGTTTTTTCCGGGTACTCCGGTCGTCCTCCTTCATTCAAAACTGAATTTGAAAAACATCTTGGAGACCTATTAAAGAAAAGCTTCCTTTCAAGTTGTGTTTCCTTGGCGTAAGCGAAAGCCTAAAATACCTTCAAGTTGAAACGAGCTAGGTAGCGCTTTGATTAATTTATCATTTCCTGACTTAGTCATTTTAATCTTAGTATGTTTTTATAATCACATTGTTTTTGCCGACCGAAATTGCTTTTTAAGATATACACTTCATCTGCAAATCACAAATATTTTTTGGACATTAATGGTGTCACAGAAGTGATACGAATCTTATCGGGCTTGCTCTTTGGACGTTTACAAACACACATAAACTTTATTGCATCTGCCCATAAACAATATTGTTTTTCCTAATTCTGTGCAGATAACAACAGAACAAACAAATAAACAGATTGTATGCCATTGCTTGTAATTTGAATTCCTTTACACAATTCCATTAGAAAAGCCTACAAATCACTCACGCTTTCCCAAACTGTATTATTTAATACCAGCATTAATACCAATAAACTAGTTTTGTTTCACTCCTACTTCGTTATTGGCGCTAAGAAATCTAATAAGAACGTCGACTTATACGACTTATATCCAATCATCGGCAGAATTTCATGCTTGAATATACACAATATAATTCTATAGTCATCTTTCTCAGGCATGTGTCTGTTGTGGGCTATTGGACATAAGTCATTAACTGGTCATATTTTTTGTTTCACACAAATACATTGGTAAAACCATGCCAATTTGTATTCAACGGATCGTAACTCTGAATATATACACTTAAAACCTACAAAGTTAGATATTGCTGGAAAGCTTACTTTCCGAGGATTTCAATTTTACCTAAAAAAGTCTAATTTTTAGGGATGGGTAAAAATTATACAGGGTACAAAATAAAATAAAAGTGCATTTTGGTCAACCAACTTGGCACAATGAGATTTTGTTGGGGAAAGGTGTATCCAGATGACACAAACATTATTTGAAGGATGTAATGATAGCCTTCCATAAAATAATTCGTTTGGTGACCAATCTCATTGTGGTCAAAATATTGAGGATGGTCAAAATCTATGAAACGACTCATTAATTTTTGGGACATGTATCGGTCAAAAGTTTTTTCATGCATACACTACCTAAAAATTAATCACATAATTGGATTCCTCGGCAAATTTTCTTTTGAAAATGTATAACTTTTACCATTTACGTCGACTCGGTCAAAAGATATGTCGTTTTAAAGTTTTCGAGTGTAAATGCATGTTTTGTACAGTAATGTATAGAGAAAATTACCCACATATAAGGCATTAAGAAAGTACAAAATTTGGATGACATGTCAAATTTCGACACATGCTTTAGCATTATACATACCTCATTGAAGTATATTCAAAAAATTATGATCCCAGCATTTTTATTTTCAATAATACATGTGTTTATAAATCATAACTTTCGTACACTTTTGCATGTAATCCTATGGGCGCCACCCCCACCGGCGCCACCCCCACCGACTCCACCCTTGACCCACTCGACATTTTGGTCAATTACTTCACTATTGCTAAACCTGTGGCTTTAATTTTATTTTTATTTAGTACCTGGATAAATTATCTTTAATATGATACCAAAAGTGTTACGGTTTGGTGACAACTTCTATCAAAAATAAAGACATTTGTCATAATTTTAATGATTTCTTGAAACGGCTCCACCTTATTTGATATACCTATTCGTGACTTGGGTCCTATTATGTCTTCGTGCATACTAGTATGTCAGTTACATCTTGGACAAATTGTGTATATAATTCAATTGGTAATCTTGAGTGTTGTTAAACTTGTTTTTTTTTACTCGATTCGACACACTTATTGCTTTGCTAAAGCTATGGTCACAATAGGTCGTACGGCGGTCGTACGACCGATTTACAATGTTTATTTGATCACTTCGTAAGCTTTCGTACGAGCGTCTTGCGGTGGTTTTACGAAAAAGTGTTTACTCATAATCAGTTCGCAAGGTCGCACACATTTCTAATTATGTTCGTGCGATAGACTTGTGACAATGTAGTCAATAAAGTAGGCCTACAAGAATAAAGCGTGGAAAGGGGGAGACAACACGAAATACAGAAAAAACAAATAAAGAAAGGGTATTTAGAGAAGGGGTAGAATTAGAAAAAGAGAAAAGAGTAGGGTAAAAGTAATTTTACGGCACAAAAAACCGTCAATACAACAAATTCCTCGCTTTAAAGAAAAAAAAAGGGGGGGGGGAGCATCCTATTCAAATTCCCCATGGCGCCACTATCGCAAAGCATACTTTCAACTTCTAGTACGGTAAGAGTACGGTATTCAGCCCCTGATATTAAACATCAGTCGCAGTGTCTATAATAAACATTATAAGAACAGCATACCAATGGCTCGTACGAGCCATTGGTATGTTCACCGACCATGTCAATATCAACACGTAAAGCAAATGTGATTACTATATTCTAATCCCAGAGAGATGATTAGCACGTCTCTGGCAAATCCTCATTAGAAAGCATCCATGTGAATGGCAAAGTTCTTACGATGTTCGTACGACAGTCGTGCGAACGCCGTACGAACGTCGTGCGGCAATCGTATGCAGGTATTCGCAAGGCAGTCGTAGCAAGATATTGAACATGACAAATATCCAGGCTGCGAACTTAAGAACTGTTTTTGATCGTACGATGTTCTTGAGGCGTTCGTACGAAACGGTCAAAACAACTGATCGCAGCTTGTTTGAAAGGCGTTTGCGACCAGTCGTAAGGGTAATTTTAAATATGTTTTAAAAACAAAACTCACTTTCGTCAAAGGGAAATACATCTATTAACATTGCCCAGAAAAGAAATTTCATAAAAATGAATATTTGTCAGATATTTGAAAAATATACCTATTCTTGCGAACTCCGTGCGAACGTCGTACGAAACTCATTCTTAAATGAGTCGGACGAGTCTTTTGATCGTACGATCATTGTGACCGTAGCTTTAATAACCCTGGATATCAAATATTATGTTTTTGTTGATACCACCCAACCACCTAACGGATGATTGCCGATTGCACCAAGACGCCAAATAAAGCGACCCTGAGCATTTCGGTAATTGTTTTTGCATCCTTTGCGTTCATGTTGATGAAAAAAATGGGGGGGGGGTATCACCTAAGGTGAGATTATTGTAAGCCGTCAAAGTCCGAGGGTAGAGGGGGAGGGGGTGTTTGCCACCTCGAAAATGTTTCAAATCGCCATTTTGAAAAATATCTGCATGATATGGACTTCAAACTTGTTTTGTGTAATTTTAAACAGAGTTGCTAAAGTTGAATTGTTGACAGAGGAAAACTGAAAAAGACATGCTGGAACATATCACTTCATAACTTTAATCCCAAAGTACAAAAATGTGTTTAAAATCATGCTCTGAATGTATGTGCATGTGTATATTTGTCAGTTTTATGGAAACATGAATGTTCTTCTTTTTTCGACTAGCTAATGGGTCAATGAAGTACCTCCTTTGATATGTGTCATTTGTGTCTGCCCGTATGGAAACGAGACGACAGGCAGAGTCTGGATCGATAAGAAGAGTCATTACAATTTCACCAACGTACTCTCATTGAATAAAATTTACATATCATCGAAAAAAGAAATGGGGAAATAATTGAATATAAAAGTGTGTGTTTTTCTTTCATTCTGTTTTATTTTTGCTTGTTTCTTTTTATCTTGGATTTCCTTTATTTATTTTTCTTAGAATGGTAACCAAAACTATAAACATGCTAAAGTTCAAGTAAAGAAACATAAAACCCTGGTTGATAATGGTGACATGGTCTTAACACTTAATTAGAAGGGGTCCATATGGACCCTGGAAGCGCTAAAACTCAACATACATAACCCAACAAAGCTGTTTTATGTTATTGTCAAAGAAGGAGTTGCGCATGTTTTGGTGCAAACAAAAATCGGTCGCAATATCATAAACTGTTAACACTTTAAGTGGTCAAGGGGGGGGGGTACTTTACCATACCCTTTACCTGATGGCAAAAAAAAATAATTTCAAATTTTCACGTGCAATATTTACACCAAAAATTTTCGCTTCAAGATTCATCTTAAATGTATCATAAAATGCCATTTGTAGAGTCATTTATGTTTAGTTCCTTTCTGCTATATAAATATACAGCACATATTTTTAGGCGTGTTTATGTAACATGAACCTACTTTGTCTCTTTTACATTTCCTACCAAGTGCATTAAACACCTCGTTTCTCACAGCATGCGTTTCAAACAACACGGATATGACTGCGACTGTGAAATATAATGTCTTAACACAGCACTGGTATTTATCAGAGTGGGTATTTATATTACAATTCTTGTACCAGTCGTCCTGGTGTGAACCTAGACTGGAATGCCAATTATTACAGCAAGATATATACACAAAAAATGATACAATCATAAGGAAGTACAAAAGAGTTATCTCCGGATTGACAAAAGCAAACGATATGAAACACACAGTAATTTAAATTAAAATGAAATTAAGATTTAATATTAAACACAAATGTGTACGATCAGTACTATTTTTTTAGACAAGCTGTATATGTATATGAGGGATGCTCTGGCAAAATAAGAGGAAAGTTGTAAATGTCAAAATTGAGTTTATGACATATTTTAATTCTCTATAATCTCAGCTTTTGAATGACATATATAATATGTCACACTTTTTTTCCATTCGTCATTTAGGGATCGATATCCAAAGCAGTCCACTGAATATATGTGACCCGTCATATCGAAAGGTACCTTAAGGGTCCCAAAATGAAAATAGATTTTTTGGTTTCATCTGAAAGATTATATTTTAAGCTTTAAAATGAAACCTTACTTTGGGTTATTGGATGTTCATTTGCAAAGTTATACCCAAATTGGTAAAATGCATTGGGCTGATTCAGAAAACTATAGTTCTGAGAAAATCGAGTTTAAAGTTTCTGGCAAAACTTTAATGGAGAAAGGTTTTTTATCTCGGTTTTTAAAACATTTGTCTTATGTTTTGGATGTTGGAACCTGATTAATATGATAGAATACACTTCAAAGGAAACGTTTCTGATGAAATTTAACATTTGACCTTGGACGTGATTTTTGATTATGCTCAGCTTCAATGGCCTATATCTCGTAATTTACTATGCCGACCTTAAGGTACCTTTCGATATGACGAGTCACATATTTTAACAAATGTTAGCTGCGAATCGATTTCAAAGATATTGATTTTTGCAGTGTATAACAGCAACAATGAATCAATTAACCGTGAATAATTGCACTTCCCGGCAAATTCGACCTTTCAAAACTTTAGTTTTGAGTAAACACTGAAGGCGTTTTATGTCAAAAACGAAATTTAACTTTTTCATCCTATTTTTACTTTAGACGCCATTTATTCAAAAACGTTGCGACTTTCCTCTAATTTTACAAGATGTATATATATGTAGATTATCATGTGAATGCACCTTTTGTGACAATTCAACTCTTGTTTACCACTGCAATAATAGATGAGGATTAGATACGAAACGGACCCTCCATTACATTTGATGTGTGTCTCGTTTCACTTAATTACTTAAAAACAAGCAAACAATCAAACCACAAATAAATAAAAAGAAAAAAAAAAACAAGCAAGCAAGCAAGCAAAACAAAATAATAAAAACAAAGAAAAACAAGACAAGGCAGTGGAACCTCGTTAACACAAAGTATGTTAACACAAAAACCCTGATAACACAAAATGTTTGTTGGGTCCCAAGTATTGATTTCTTATGTGAAATCAGTTGGATAACACAAAATCCTGATAACCCAAACAAAACTCTTTGGCCCCAGTGATTTTGTGTTAACGAGGTTCACTGATACTAATTTCATTGTAGATTTAAACCCTATTGAATTATATTAAGATGGATTTGCTAGTCTTGCATCTCGTCTTTTTTAATTTTTTAAAACTCAAGCTAGACATTAGGCCCGTATTCCAGAAAGATGTTTAGCTAAACCATTGTTTACGCATCATTGCAGCTTTCAAGCAGAACAGTTGAATGAGTCGTGCTGTTGACGAGAAATAAAACCTTGATTTAGCTAAACACCTTTCTGGAATACGGGCCTATGAGTTTCCAAACTAGCAAGCTATCATAGACTCTGCGAATTATGTTTAAACGTACACATAAGGTTAGTTGCCAACCAGAGGAGGTTTTCAGAATATCCCATAATGCATTATTCTGATACACTTAGATATAATAGGCAATAATGGTTTTCTGGACCCAATAGAAATACACGTAAATCGTACCCTACATTTGCGTTTTAGAAATCCCTCGTCCCTAAAACTAGTGGATGCTATTTATCGTGTCCGCCACCGCCTGGTTTGCAAGGAGAATGTTGATTATTATTTCATTTTCTTTTAGGGACATATGCAATTGTGTAGTTTTTAGTTTACGCACTTAAAACATTTTTTGGAACTTTTTTAGGAAAATAATTCTTAAATATCATCACCATCCTTCGACTTCCGTCGAGATCCATGACACACATCTTTTCCAACTATCTTTATCACACATTGCACTTCCAAGCTCATGGAAGTTCAAGCCAGTATCTCTACATATGGTATCAGGGTACGTTAATGGTCTACAGCCTCTGTTTGGACATGGCAGTCTCCAAAGAAGAATGTCTGATATGATTTGGTCCTTGGCTCGAAAGCAGTGACCAGCAAACTGGGCTCTCCTCGGTTGTAGAGATGGGGGTATATCACCATAGATCTGATGCTTAGTTGGATGTTGTTTCCAGGACATATTTTGGACGCGCATTAGTAGCCTGGTGTGGGTGCCATCTAAGCGGTCTTGAAGCTCTTTCTTCATAGTCCATGTTTCTGCGCCATACAATAAGATGCTTTCAACACAGGCCCTGAAGAATTCAATCTTGGTTGCCCTGGTAATATCAGACTTCAATATGACATCAAGCTTGTTACAGGCAATCCATGCTTGTCCCTTTCTTGTCAAGAAGTCCTTTTTGCTATCAAGTACATATGACCCGAGGTATTTAAAGTCGTCTATTTCCTTGATGGCAGTTCCATTCATTGAGCAGATAGGAGGATGATCAGATGTTTCATTGAGGATCAAGCATTCGGTCTTCTTTGCATTGAGCATTAGTCCGACCCTAGCTGCCGATTCTTCGAATGCAACTAGTAGATCTTGAGCAGATGACATAAGTTCTGCAGTCAGGGCGACATCGTATGCATAGTCTAGGTCTGTCAAATACTTTTGACTTTGACGTCCAGATCTTTTGCCAATTGTGAGGCCCTTGTCACTCATGGTGTCAGCTGACTGGCGCAGTACATAGTCGACCACAATAACAAAAAGGAAGGGAGCAAGAGTGTCCCCTTAAAGAATTCCTGCTGTTGTAATAAATTCTTCTGTTGGACCATCCATGCTCTGCACAAAACTTGTTGGGTTGTCATATATTGAGATCAAGAAAAAAAATTATGAACTAAACACTGATATGCTACTAAAGACATCACATCGTAGAATAAGCAGTACATTAAATTTGTGGAAAAATAAATGTTTATAACCTTGAAGATGATATAAAAGACAAAATGGAAATTGCTTTACTTGATATTATAAAATGCCTTTATCTTATTGACAAAGGGCATAATTATTTAGTAGTAATGTTACATATCTGATACTAGGATGTTAACATATTCGTTTTAAAACGCTACTTTGTATCATTAGGTTTTTATCTAGAAAATATTAAATATAAGTAACAAACTACAGAAATCCATTTCTCAATTTTGCTCAACACCAAAAAAAAATGTGTTTTTATTCAGCATAAGCTCAGAATATGTAAATATGTCGTATCTACAATTTTAATTATCCTATTTACACACGTCTTAAATAATTTCAGACTTGTATAAAACCTTATAAAATATACTTTTGTTTTTGTCTTGTTATTCCTAAATCGCTTTGTCTTTAGAAAATGATAACCATAGTTTAAAACATTTTTAACGTTTTCCAAAATAAAAGATATTAAGGCCAAAGAAAAAAAATAGTCTGTCTCAGCTTCCCGCGCGAATAACTTTTAAAAATCAAAATGTCGCGGGTTTTTTTTTTAGGTTTTTGAGAGATTTTCAGTTTTTTTTACATCTTTTCTTCCTACTACTGGATAAAAAGTAAACTAAACGGTCGCTAAGCGGCCGCGAAAAAAAAAATAGTGGCCGAAAAATGCAATAAAAAAAATAGGGGGTATTTCCGCATCCGCGTTGCCCTTTTTTACTAAAAAAAAAACCCGCATAGCGCTTTGGATTTTGACCTTAAGTAAGCTGAGACTGAGTTGGGTTTTTTTTGGCCTAAAATACTATACAAAGTGTTACCACGTTTAATGAGATTGTTGGCTCATTTAATGCATGCCTGTTCAGACTGATTTGTACATTAATGATTTATACAGTGAGATGCTTCTTAGTTTACAGAATTGTTGATTAATCCGTGTAATATACTAATGAAATTGGGTATCAGCACTAACCCATTTAGGAAAGAAATCTGACGTCAAACTGGAAAAAATACACCCAGAAATGCTCTGTCGAAATATTAAAGGACTATATTTTTGTTTGATTAAATACACTTAAGATGTATTTTCAACGAAGTGTAAACGAATTTGTTAAATTCTGAAAAAACAAACAAACATAACCCTTTGAACGTTATACCTGATTTTCCATTATCGTCCTTTCATTTACGTTACTTTAAATGGAGTTTTGTATCAAATTCCCTGTTCAAAACAAACACAAAGTATTATCAGATAGTTATAGGTATACAATTGCGCATATCATTTTGTTAGTGAATATTAAATAATAATATGTGATACATTTTGATCCGTCCAATGCACAACATCCGTAATGGTTGAATAAATAATGATGTATTTTTATGAAGGTCTATAGTTTTAAAATATTATCACATCTCTGGAAGAAACAAATAAGTTTGGTTATTTAAACCAACTATTCGTTGACGTAACATTATTTCATAATGAGTTACGACGCATATACCTCAAAATATATGTGATTATCATCCAACAGTATATATATAATATTATTAGTTACCCCCGTTTGTTCACGCAATACGGAGAGATATCTATGTTTGGGTGCTGTATCACATGAGGCCGAAGGCCGAATGTGATACAGCACCCACACATAGATATCTTCCGTATTGCGTAAGAACAAACAGGGGGTAACGAATTTATCATTTTAGCAGACATGAATACATTTATATGATAAACTAAACCGCGCAATACAGAATATATTGCGCGGTTATATTGCACAGGTACTCTTCCTCACCTTATATGTGAAGAAGAGCACCTACGCAATATAACCGCGCAATACAGAATATATTGCGCGGTTGAAAGTGCATGTGAAAGAGCATAAAACAGATTGAGATGAGCATTTGCAATGTATATAACATAATATGTTAGAGTTATTGCAACTATGTAATACCAGTATATATTACGTGGCTGTTAACCAATCAGCTTTCAGTATTCATGTCTACTAAATGATAAATACCAAGATCATGTTCCATTATTACATTAAATTATGTATCAAAATTTTTTTGCATAAATTATTAGTTGTAAGTTAACATTAAATAAAATATAACATCATCAGCAATAACTACTTTTCTTTCATTTTTACAATTGCTTTTCTAGATAACAATACAAATGTCATATGGTTCTACTTATAAGCATGATTGAAAGAAAAAAGATATCAGTGATGCTATGTGATGCATTTTGCATCCTATCTGTAAAGCAAGATATTGTAATTGATGATATTAAAAATGCAATTCATGTTTTCTAGCTGAATAAAAAGAAAAGCACAACATAAATGCATGCATTTTCAAGTTACAAGGTTTTCAGTACCGGTTATTTTATATCCCCAATAAGCTGTCGGGACCGCGACAATAATATAGAATGATACATTTTCTCACTTTTCTCAAAAATTCGAGCATATAAGATTAGGTTGTAGAATTATACTGAAATGCCAAACATCATTACAACTTTAATATGTTCCATTTAAGTTAAATTAATAACGATAAAAAAGAACAAACACATATAAAATCAATCATACAAACAAACAAACAAACAAACAAACATCCAAACAAAACAAGCAAACAAACAACTAAACATAGTATACGTCAACGATTGTGAATTGAATGTTAACATTTATTTGCACAGCGCCATTAATTTCAATTCTGTCAAGCTTACATCAACTACATTATTTAATACCACATCTAATGGGGTTACACTTCAGGTCTAGTGCTTTATTGACGCAAAAAAATCTAATAAAAACGTCGTGTTATATCCAATCATCGGAAACATTTCATGCTTGAAAATACAGAGTTGGATTTTACTCATCACTCTTAGGCAGGTGTGTGCCAGTTTGAGATGCAAGCATACCTCCTTGTGACTGTCGGTTATTTGCGCAACAACAATAATTGTATCTGCAACAAAATGAAATGTAGAATCTTAAATCTCTGCTATTTTTTGTCGTAGGACAATCATATGATACTGCTTGATCCAGCCCGCCTTGAGATGTAATTTGTGATGAAGTAATTTGATTTTAATTAATTTGTATGGCCTATAATATATTCAATGCAATCCTCGACCACGTGTTTCACAGCAATATTCAAGCAGCCAACAAACCTTACAATACTTTCTGGGTCTAATGCATATCCGGAGTTTGTCGAGCACTAACGGTGACATCCTATGAGTTTGTGGCCTTCCGATTGTTTCCTTGAGCAGTATGTTGAGTAAAACAAACACTTCGTATGTATACATACATCTTGATCACAGTTTACTAAACAGAAATATTTATCAGATAACGACAATCGACAGAAATTTGAGTGAATTCTGACTCTTTGAAACATGGGTTTTGTCGAATTATTATTTTTTATGAAAAAAAATGCTAGTTTTGTGGCACAATGTGCTAGTTTTCTAGTGTGGATTATACTTCAACAAACACGTTTGGAGCTATAGCAAATCCCAGCTTTGCCCCAATTTTTCTGAAGTAACTGAAGAGCATTACCGTTATGCGCGTGGGCGACAACCATAATGCAGTTCAATTTGGTATGCAATTTCACATCTTTCCCATATAATACACGGCAGTGGTAATTTGACCTCGCTGTACATTTAATTAGTTCATTCATGCCCATTGAGCTGTACCTTTGTATTATGGGAAGGTTTAAATTATCCTCTAGATTACTACAAGAATGTGTTTGTGAGTGGAAGAGTAATTACTATATAATCGCGCTCCGATGGGCTGGGGCATTCGATGAGAGCACATGCTCAAACAATGAGGGTTCATTGGGTGAGAGCATGATTTTTGGCATTCATTAAGAGAAAATAAAACAATAAATTGAGGTCTTATTGGTCTTAAAATGAGGGTCTTTGTGTGAGAGCACGATATTTGGTATTCGGTGAGTGAAATTTGTCATTCAGTGAGAGAAAAATATAAAGATTTATGGAGTCTTTGAGAGCACATGCAATAATAAAATAAGGGGTCTTTGGGTGTCAGTGATGCTGAAAAGGGGAGGGGATCTTTTAAGCCTTACGTATGCGTAACCTCCAGAACGGGACCACCCCCCAGCGACTTGCCCCATGCTAACAGAGTGACATGATACCAAGGCAACGAACCAAGGTTAGACAAGCAAATCTGTTCGGAGTGCTAGTGAGCTAGACCGTTGGTTTTGATTGTTGTTTGCTCCAGTAAGCATAAGAGTATTTTGGCACATCGTCAATAGGCAAATATCGCTGTGTGTTTTCCATTATGAGAGCATTATGACATTTTGAGACGCAATTTTCTACCGAAATGAATAGTATTTAACATGTTTAAGAAAGAAATCATGAATGCAACGATAATTTACAGCATAAATCTATAAAATCATAAGATGTCTTTATGATACATGTTCTCAATCACCAAGTTGTAAGAAATATAAATCAAATACTGAAATTTACTTTTGCAACAATGCGTCGTTGCGACCATAACCAATGATCTTCAACAGGCAATCGCTGCATAAAAACGCAAAAGCAACTGACCTTACGCATTTAAGAAATGTTTTTTACATCCCTTGCAAGCCATTTTTGATTTAGAAAAAATAGAGGGGGTACCACCTAAGGTAGGCCGTCATAGTTGGGGTGTGAGGGGTGTGAAGCCCCGGAAAAATTTAAGTCGCCATTTTGAAAAAATATATGCATGGTATGAAACTTGCAGGGTATGTTAGAATTATAATTTCCCTTCTTTATTAGCAAAAAACAAACAAACAAACGACGAAAATCCGTGGCTTAGAACTTTTATAGCAAAATTGTGAATGTGGTGGCCAAAATCCCGATTTTCCGATCCGGACGAACTATATGACGTGATAATTGCGTAACGCCTTGACCGATTCTTGTGATTTTAGTATCGTTGGATAGGGAGGACCGTACCTATCTATTGATAACAAAATTAAGTTTTAAAGGGTTTCCGTACTTCTTATTCTACACGCTTTATTTCTTAATCACGACTCACCATGTTCAATTAAGCATAAACCGGATTTAAAACAACTCATATATAATACTACTTATACTCCTTAAAATCTGTCATCCTAATCTCTAAGTCGTGATCACGTCGTAGGATGAATCCAGCATAACACGTATTTAGGGATGATTTAAACTGATGTTATGAATAGGATGACTATTATAGTGTGGATGACAAACAAAATGATCTGTTTAGTAGATTTTTTGCACTTATTTTCAGTTCAGTGCTTTCGCCTGCTCGCCTGCCTTTACATCACAAAGATAACTAATATCAACTAGATAGGTTCTTTTGTTTCTTGGTTTGTACTTAAAAAGCATTTCGTTGACTTGATGGAATTGTACTTTGATTAAGGTTATTAAATGTGAAATGGTTGGTGAGGTATTTTGGTTTTGTTTATTCTTTATTATCTGGATCTTATCAGAACCTTATCGAGTGAACCGTTGTTCCCGCTTGATGTTGTCCGCTAAAGTGAGTAAAACGTAGCTACTTATGCTCTTCAAGGTGTGGTGATTCAGATGTGCTGAAAGCCTCACCTTTTGTATTTAAATAATAAGAAGAGTAAAATATGGGCCTTAATACAAACCGAAATTTTCACTTCTGTTCATTATTAATTAGGATGAGCTTTTCACCCTTTTCAAAAATCTCCATATGCTATTATGTTGTAATTTCTGTCGGGGCCCCAACAGTAAATGACTCATGTTTCATTGCAAGAATTCACACACATTGCACATTTGAAAGAACGGTATTAAATTTGTTACACCATACCTCCATGCATACACCAACATATACCGGCTGAAGTTAGGGGGGAGGCGGGGCACATAAACTCAAAGAATCATAATTTTCTGTCACCATCTTTGCTCAAAAAACATTTTGCTTAAAAAATTGGCCACTGTATACCAATCAAAGATTCTATACGACGGGAAAACTGAAGCTGTTTAGCAAGAACTGTACGGTATTAATGTAATCAGTAGGTTTTTAAGTTATTTGAAAAGGATGCGATTGTAAAATGTACATGGGTCGGTGACAGACATGTTTAAAAGACATAAAGCAGAAACGACAGAAACCCCATAAATGACATGTCAAAGGATTGCACTGTTAATATTAATTGGTCAAAAAACGGGAAAAAAATAAAAGTTATTAATTAGATTGTAGGCTTGATAGTTCTTACTGAATTACAAACAATATTTATATGCTGAGTTGATTTTGAATGATAATGCGTTGTTTTGCTCGACAATCTGGACGTGAATTACGACTTCAAGTTTTAAGTATCTACATTATCTTCATTTTGTCTGATATACGCATTCGCATAATTTACTTACAAATTGAGCATTCCAATGACGCAAAAAATACAATTTTTATGTAAACAAAAGAAAAATACGGCACTCTAATGTTTATGTTTTCGATTTTAGTTCACGATCTCAACAATGCCTTGATAGCTCAGCGGTAGAGCGCTCTCTTCGTAATGCATGACTAACTCCTGCCATATGGCATATGGATTCCTCGTACCCTTAAATGAGTTTATCTATTATACAAGGACATAATTGCAAAAAATGGCCTAATAGTAAATCAAAGTACACATCGATACTTTGAAGAAACCAATAGCCTAAATACCTAAGTTATAATGTCATTTTGCCTA
>JXSR01S001047.1:25566-38351 GCA_000969725.1 Ophiothrix spiculata | reverse complement strand
GTCTCTAAGAACCCCCGTCCTTGGGCACCAACGGGTGGGAAATACCTTGGTCACTTAAGTGTTAATTTATTAAGGCTATTGTTCTTGGCATGCGATGCTTTTGGCCCTCGATGTGTGTGACAATATCAAGGTCTATGGCATGGTCTACGATGAATACTGCAGGTAAAAATATCTTTTGGTACAAAGAGTTAATTTATTAAGGCTTTATTCTTCTTCCAGAATATTGAGACGGGGTGTTTTATGTTCACTTTAAAGGAGGTCGAAGCCTTACGATCAAATATTTGAGAAAACGTTCCCTAGAACTATCAATTAAGATGATTTTTACCTATTTTGGAAGATTTTTGTAAAATAATACTTTTTCTAGGCTTGTTAAAAATGTTTGGCAAAATAACTCGTTTTTGGTGAGTTTCTTTAAAGCGAGTTCTTAAAATCTGAATGCTATAAATGGTATTCTTGTAAAATTACCTTTCTAAAAATGTATATATTTATTTAGTTTACTTTATCAGTTTTCAAGTAATGATAAAACAATTTTTAGGGATTGTGAGCCTCTGACCCCCCTTAAGATTTTAGCCACTCATACATGACACACTATAACAATTTTTTCATAATAACATGGTTTTTATACCATTTAATCTAAGCACTCACGACCACTAAACTAGTTTCAAAATAAGGAAAATATAAAAAAAGGTATATACCCGTGAATTCATAAAAGTAAAATTATGAATTTTATTGCATAAAATGGTATCAGAAAAAGTTACCAAGTGGCAACTTAAAAGTATATGTTGGTGTACATATATAAAAAGCATAATTTATTCAGAATTCAAAATTTACTATGTTGGATAGATCGCGAATTAGCAACTCTATATGAGTTCGAAAATAAAATATAGTATTCAAAACAATTTTGAAAATTTTAGAATCTGATCTTTAAAGTAAAATTAACTTACCTTTTCGGGTTTTTTTTTCATTCCAATCCAAAACGATTAGTCGTGCTTATGTAACCCGGAGCTTTGTGATATAATAACACTATTGAAACAATGGCCAACATAAACAGTTGATCCAATGTACTCTATTTGCTCTTTATTAAACAGGCAAGTTTTCCATGTCACGGAAAACGGAAAAATTTACGGAAACATGTTTTTCCTTGACAAAAAAAAAAGATGAAGAAGTTATTTGTAGAAAATTTGAAGAAATAAAAATTAAATAACATCTCTTTTTAATAGATATCAACTTTAATTATCTTCCATTTTACGAAGTTTGGGTTAGTTTGGTCTATACCATGTATTTTATCTTACGTATAACCAAAATTGTAAACAATTTTCCCATGTGAAATTACATCACAGAAAATTAAAATTCTACACGAAAAACTTACTCTTAATGCGTTAAACAAATGTCTATTTTTTGTTATTTTGCTTTGTTTTTGTTTTAGGGACCACCCTAATGATACCACACCATATCACTACTATGGCAATACGGGTAACGTCACAAGGACGGAATGCGAGTACTACACAAAAAGTGAAACTAGACTTACTAGTGGACATCTGTTTGTAACAGAAAAATACATCTTTGGCCGCTGGGCCCAGAGATACAACATAACATTTTTTCACCCATCATGGAAAGCTAAAGTTTACAATCAATCCAAATTGGATACGCCTTTTATGAAATTATATCGAGAGAAAAGACTCATTAAACATTCCAAAAATAAGACCTTAAAAACTTCTGCGCATTCTAAATCACGAGACCGGACGTCTGTTATCGATGTAAGATCACAATCGTTCGGTCGAATGATGATGGGTGAAAGGTTACATGTGGACACGGATGATGCAATATTTCACAAAAAGGACTTAGAAGAACGTACATTTCACAATAAGGACTTGGAAGAAGGTATATTTCATAAGAAGGACTTAGAAGAAGGTATATTTATGCATGTAGGAGCAATACCAGCAGATAGTTCAAATAAACAAAACAATGACGTCAATGGTGCTGATAGGTGACGAAGGTGGATGTATCAGCATTTGTATTTCAATTATTATTATAGATAGTATTTTGTATCTGAAATTTAGCCAAAAAACGTAATCATTATTTTTATGAACAATTGTAACCGACCAGCTCAAACCAGCCGTAAAGTTGGCTCCTGGTCACTTTTTTACATATTTGCAAAGTCCATATCATAAGGTTGAACATGAAACCTTGATAAACTTTAAAGTAAACTTTGCAAATGTTTAGAATGCATGAATATTAAAGTGACTTTTGCATGTATTTTCACTTGTAGCGCAAAATAAAGTTTGCCGACTTTAAGACTGTTAGGAGCTGCTCACAAGTTACTGAGATAAAACAAAACACTGGTAATCATAGATGAAAAGCAGGTAATTATTTTCAATCATAGTTGCTGCAATTCTTCCATCAATAAATTATATAGTCACTCAACAATTTTTCACTACATATTATAACACAAAAAAGTGTACATTTTAGTTAGCAGTATCATGAGGAAAATAAAAATATCGAAGTCACAAACTTTCCTTTATTTGAATAGCTACCAGAAGCAGCTTAAGTGATCTCATTTAATGGTCAGGGTCATAAGTTACGTCCATTTAAGTAAAAAAAAAAACCCGGTGAAAACCACCTTAGCCGATTTCTGCATTATTTCTACTAAACAGTTTTTCATAATTTGTTGAAGATTAACAATGCAGTAAGATAAAATGAAAAACAAATACGAAAAAACATACTTCATTGTTCATATTATATATATAAGATATGTCGGTGGATAGCGACTGCAGACCAATAGACCATTTTATTCATCGCTAAACTAACACCAAATGACCCCGTGTTTTCACAACCTCTACACCCAATGCCCTTTTTCCCAATTCTTACACTTATTGACCCCCTTTTTACTGTCTGTGACCTAATTTTTACCTTCTCCACAATCCGAAAATGCCTGAACACCAACGGAAAAACATTCTTCATTTCAGGATCTGAATTTCTGCTTGAAACCATTATAGTCCAAATTGTATGGCAAATCTAAAAGTCCTGCATTTTTTTATCACACTAAATGATCCCTTTTTTGACAGTAATATTACACTGAATGTCCATTGATTTGCCACTGAAGTCCGCACATGTTTTTACAAAGTTCGGTTTTATATTCAATTATTAAATTAAAATTACTTTTAATGAAATTAATTGTCCTAGTTCAATTAATAAAACTTGAGTTTTAAACAAGTTAAGTGTAGAAATGATGGTGTTTTCTTTTACCTGCCTTTAAAATATCTTGGTAGTCTTAAAGTGCTTGTGCGCTGCCTCTGCCATTTAGTTGAAATGTTATCGCACCAGCTATATATATATACAGTAGAACCTCGTTAAAACGAAATCACTGGAGCAATTATTTTAGTTTGTGTTTTCAGGATTTTTTGTTATTCAACTGTATTCACATTAAAATATTTACACTTGGGACCAAACAACCACTTTGAGTTATCAGATTGTTTGTGTTAGCAGATTTCGTGTTAACGAGGTTCCACTGTATCTCATAATGATTTTGTCGCCCAGTCCAACTTTAAGATTATAGCAGTCTACGGGCTAGGATGGTTGTTACACTAAAAACAACCTAGTTATCGTGTTAGTACCATTATCGTGCTACCGGTAAATGTATCGAATGGACTGACCCGGGTGGCTAGAAGGTAGGTACTAGGTAAGGTTGGAAGTATACTTGCCATATCCCTTTTGTAGACCACATATTTGGATGAAATAAAGGGCAAATCTTTGAAAATGTTCATCAGGATTTCACATTGCAAATTCCTCTAAAGTTCTTGTATAAAATTCTACTTACACTATCATAGGCTCGGGGAATTTGAAATGTTAGCGAGGGACAATGTGAAAACAACTAGAAGAATAGGAGAATCTATATGGATCAGGGGGAAAGAAAATAACAAGAACAGTGCTAAGCTAATGAATGAAGAGAAGGGCGCCTACAAACTTAGTCACATGTACGAACAGCTGATTTTGACGTCATCTATGACGTCACATCGTCAAGATCTCATCGGCTGCCAGTACAGTTTGAGAAAGCTTCTTGCTAGAAAGTGAAACGTCACTCCTAAAAAAAGTATGTAAATGTTCTTATACAAGAACAATAGAGAAATTTGAAATAAAACGCATTTTGTGGCTAAAGAAGTTGGCTTTTGATATCAATAAATGACATTGGATGAAATATTTAACAAGAACTTTCTTATTTCAGCATAGATTATGATGTATAATATTTTCTGTAACAACCTGTATAAAGAATAATTGATTGGTTCAGAAGTGTATGATCCGGAAGTCTTATTATTTTCGTAACAATTTTGTTTGTTTTTTCCGGCATCCATCATAATTTCGCAAAAATCTCGCATGCCATACTTTCACAATATTTCATTTGAATCATGTAATTAAATAATTGATATTTTTAATTGTTTGGTTTGTGAATTTACTACAAGTTCAGTTTTACAAGACTTACGAAAATGAGGTCTAGTTAGTGCAATATGTTTATTAGCACAAAGTACAAAATTGTATCTTTCTAGCACCCTAATTTAAACTTTACCCTCCAATGAGCATTTTAGATGTTCATTTTCACCTCCTAAAGTTATGGGATCAGTTCGGCCAAAAAAGTAATATAAATCTTTATTGTTAACCGTCGCCATATCTTTTGTATCTTAACACCTACACTTGTACAAGTAAAACATAGTCATATACGAATATAAGTGCAAAGGTGCAAAGCATTTTATACATATGATGCATATCTAAATTTCACAAAAAAGCTAAAACAGATCTATTACATGTGAACATTCCTCTGCTTTGAGAAACACTTTTTTCAAGTATTTCTTGTATATATTTTATGTTTCACATTATTTAATCTCCTTATGAAAGCTGGTGATTTACATAATCGATAATCTAAAATAGTATCAATACGGGTATTAGAATAACATTATGTGCTATTACTGAGTTTAAAATTTGTTTTTTGTTACAATATCACAATGACATAATTGATATGTTAAATCTATTTCTAAAGGAATCGAATCTTCAAAAGTGGGGATACTGCTCATATAAAAGTAATTGAACTTTTGGAAAAAATCTCGAAACATTCAAATACTATACATTTAGTGGGCATTATATACGGTATGAAAATATTATTGTCTTTTGATTGGTCGTCACTGCATTTGACTGATTAAAATGTTTGGTGTATTTCATGTACGGCATCATGGCCGGTGAAATGAGTGTCTCCCATAACCAGGAGTCCGGGTCTAATTGAACTACACCGAATAAGTGTTGCAATCAATGATTTATTAATTGCACATGTACAAGAACGTCATACACAAGAGGACACTCGGTCACACGGACGCTGTATTTCAGACACATGACATTAACCTGGCAAGACACCACCGAGAAGGTTTGTTTAAGTTCTGAACTCTAATTTCATCTTGTTGTTCCCAAAACATAAATACGGAAGAATACAAATGAAGAGGACACAGGCGAAAATATCGGGTTCATTGATGTCCAGTTTATTTATTGAAAGAACTTTTTTTTTTGCGGTTTTCCCCATTAGATTTTATAGTCTGTTTTATCCACAAAAAGTCCATTGAAAACATCGTAAATCTGGACACTTTTAATCTTTATCGACATGAATTAAATTTACTATTTCTGGACTTTGGTTGTTCCAAGTGATGTATACGTGGCTTTTTCGAATTACATTTTAAAGACACATGGTAGATGATTATAAGTCATGAATTGGTCAGAAAAAGTGTAACATGGCACTAAATGAGAAAAACACTACGAATTTGAAGTATATATTTTTTTCAATTACAAGGTTACCAATTAATACAAATGATACTGACATTATACAGGCTGTGTGAAAATTATACAGGGTGTAACCTGAAAAACGTGTGTGGAATTTACTCTCTTCATATACCTCTTGTATTCTAAACAGCTACCAACATAAGACAAAACAGGTATGGATTTATATTTTTAAAACATAGGTCTCTCAGTAAGAACATAGTACTGTTCACTAAATGTCCATACGATGAAATATACAAGGGTTGGTTAATATTACATACATTTCAAAAGGATTGTACGCCTGCATAAGATATTTGGTGATTTCTTTATATGTCTGAGCAATAGTTAGAAGTAAGACAAAGCATGAGACACAAGTAACATTCAAGTTTCTGATTACTATGACTGTACTGTTCATGGCACTGTAATTCGCATATAGAAATCATTTATAAATACCACAGTTAATGATAAGGTTGGTCAACATGATTTGAGTGCAACAAAATTAAAATCAATGGGAAATCAATGGGTAGGTTTAATATATATAGGAATAGAAATCATTTATAAATACCACAGTTAATGATAAATTGGACATCATTAAATTAATATAATGTATGTGATGACTCAGCCCAAAAAGGGAGAATTTGCGACAGAATACTGTACGAGAAACTGGTGAAAATAGGCAGTAAAAAAACAAAGAAAATAATAAGGATTTCCAGCAGATTTTCTGTCGTAAAATTTGATTAAATGGATCAGATGAAATGATAAAATCAAAATTGATATTATCTGCAAAGTCCCCCATTTCGGGATGAGCCATCACATACATTATTACTTTTTATTTCACTATAAGTTAATTTAATGCATTTATGGAATTGTATTGTCACAAGATATAGCAAGGTGTACAACAATTAGACAAGATTAGAATATGGGTTCAATAGTCTCAACAAAGAGGGGATAAAATGAGTTTTGCAAGTCAAGTTAGCTCAATCGGTAAGGCGCTCGCTTGCGGTGCGGAAGGTCCAGAGTTCGAACCCCGCTGGTGCCAAAAAAGTTGAGTGTGCTTGAAATTCCCTTGGACAAGGAACTAACTGCTAATTGTCTCGTGGAAACCCGTACGAAACTCGGGGAGCTGATCCGGGCAGCGATGGTACGTATGTGGGCTGATCAAGGTTCAGCGCCCCTTGAGGTTGTCGCAGAACCTGAAATGATGCTTGGTGTGGAATGGAGCTTACTTGGGCCACAGTGGTCAGCGAACACCTGTAAAGTGTGCAGAGGCCGAGTGGAATTACAAATCTGGGAGGCATAGCGCACATTAAATCCCCATAATTTTTTTTTTTCAATTTTTTTTTAGCACCATAGCGTTTCTAATACCAGTCCATTGAGGTTTTAGAAAGTGCCCTCCTTCTAATATCGACATATTTCAAGAAACACAATGTTATCCATTTTTTGGATGAAGCCATTTTTATTTTTTTATGAAATTTGGAAGATATCTAACGTCAAATTGTCTTACGTAGAAATAAACAAAAATGGCTGACCCTGTTCAAATTAATCTTGCACTAAAGCATCTACATATAATTTGCTATATGGATTTATAGGAATAAAAATTAAAGTTTGACATAATTATTATATGAATAAATTGTGTTTGTGTACTTATTTTTTTACACGTGTACCTGTGTAAGGGTTAAGAGTCCACTGTCATATAGATTATTTTGCTAAAAATATCGTAGCTCATCAAATAAAACAATATCCGTGGTATCAACTCACCAATATCAACTATAAACCCATATAAGTAAATAACACTTAAGTGACAAAGGGGGGTGGGTTTCCTAGGGGAAAACAATTACATCGTCGCTCCATGTTATCATGGATATTGTCAAACTTAACGCAGCGGGTCCCTCAGTGGCAAAAAATTCAAATTGACCCAGTCGTTTTCGTGCTAATTAGCATAAGCATAAAGTGATTTTCGAGGGCGCTGTTCAAATTTTTTTTGCACATAAAATCGAAACCGAATAACTTTTTTCAAATTTTTTGCAATGTAATTGTACTTGCAATGTGCAAATTTGAGCTAAATTCCAAGCACAAATTTCTTCGGGAACACAGTTTTTGAAATTTTGGCGGGACAATTTTTGACGCGACACAAAGAATTTGTTTTCGGCCGCCATTTTGAAACGGTTCATAAAAAAGGGGTTTTTTTAAGGGGTGATGGGTCCCTAGGGCCCCCCACGGGTGGGAAATACATATATCATATGTCCGATAAATTTCTTGAAATGAATTTTTGCTGGTGTTTCGAAGTACGAACAAGAATGGTGAATCTGTCAAGAATTAATTTCGGCAAAATACAATCTTAACACGTATTTTCACATGTGGTGTAAATTGAGGTTTGCTAGATTACGGTTCCTTTGAAACTGTTAAGCATCAAGAACACTCCGGCGGCCATAATATGTTGCTAATATGTGTTTATTAAAGATGCCCTGGGCAGTCTATGTACACTGGTTGAAAGTTTCGTTGCTTGGCAACCCGGTGCACATTCCCAAACTCCACACTATCACACCAACAAACATCAGTCTGTGCTATGTCAAGAACCCATCGGAACTCATTGTTGAAGAGCGGCACAACTTCTCGGTTCAAAGTACACCTCATCTTGTTAGTAACAGTTGAAGATGATACTGAAGGATAAAATATAAACATTGATATACGACAATACAGGTAATTAGTTTAAACAAGGAATAACGGATGCTCCATTGCTCCTATATATAAATAGTATCTAGATAAAGAATATTGATATGACATTTGTGACCCGTAATATCGAAAGGTACCTTAAGGGTCCCGAAAAGTAAATTGATTTTTTGGTCCCATCTGAAAGATTATATTTTAAGCTTTAAAATGACACCTTGCTTTTGGTTAGTGGATGTTTGATTGCAAAGTTACATCCAAATTGGTAAAAGGCATCGGGCTCATTCAGAAAACTATAGTTCTGAGAAAATCGAGTTCAAAGTTTTTGTACTGAGTAAAACTTGAATGGAGAGAGGATTTTTATCTTGGTTTTAACACATTTTCTTATGTTTTGGATGTTGGAACCTAATTAATATGATAGAATACACTTCAAAGGTAATGTTTCTGATGAAATTTGAAATTTGACCTTGGACGTGATTTTTGACTATCTTGTAATTTACTATGCCGGTATTAAGGTACCTTTCGATATGATGGGTCACATTTGTCTTCTTTAGCTCTAAGTTTGAAAATAACTTTCCAATGACATTGTATTACCTTTTGTCGATTGAACAGCTCCCTCTGGTGTTTCCGCTGTTTGACTCAATGTAGTTGAAGCCTTTGCTCGTGACGGAGTCTTCGTTGAAGTTTCAGTGTGTGTGTTTTAAGATTACAAAAATCAACGTGTCAAACAACTCTACAAAATGGCACGTGTCCAGGTATTATTCAAAATAGAATATGGCACATGCGATTACTTTAATTTGCTTCATTCTGCGCGACTTTGAAAATAGTTTTCAGAATTTCTTGCATCTTTAATCCATACATAATATTGTTGTTTTTCTCATTTCAATATACACATATATGTTCGCGGATTGCATTTTACATTTTAACTTTAATGCTATGCTACGAAATAGAAAACAACATCTTGGAATAGGTGTATTTTCAAAACTAAACCGACGTTTGACTGGTTCTGACCGGTTCAATCGGAATCAATAATAATAATAACACACAACCGCAGGTTGAGTTTTGAATCGGCCCCTAGATGAAATATCCTATATTAAATGCCAAGCATGTTCAATCCTTATTCCTAATGTACGGCGTGTTACTAGTTTGGATTTCAATTCTTTAAATTGACGTATAGGTGAGCATTAAAGAGTATGTTTTGTATCTGTTGAGCATATAATTTAGGTTACAAATGTCATTCAAAACGTCATTACTTTGGTGTCTGCACAATAGGATTGTGTTGTTAAATTGGAGAACAAAATATATTTCCATATGATTCAAGACTTTCAAAAAAATGTTTCTATAAATTGTAACAAAATAGTTTAGATACATTAGAGCAAATCAACCTTAATAATAACAATATTGATAAAATATGATCCTACTTAATCTTAAAATCATAAAGTATAAATAGAAATGTAATGTGATTCAAACCATATGGTAGTAATCACGCATTTCTTAGAATTTTACTAAAACGTTCATGACCTTGTATTTAAATCAGCTGTTTCAGCGCCACTCGATTCGCATGGATAGAATATGGCATATGCAATGGGGATACAATTTATGTATTGGATATTTTTAAAATGTACAACCCCGTATAATTTTAAAAACGATTGAAGTGCATTAAAGAGATTTAACAATAGAAAACACAGAGCATTTGAACAGATTCTTATTTCTCCGGATAAAAACAAATGTCATCTTATTAGAATTAGCAGAAATCATCTTCGACAAATATTTTATAAACATTTTCTTAACCCTTGTCTTACCAACGTATTTTTTGTAACGTTTGTTATCAACGGTGGGTGGGTTACCACCACCCCTATGAAATTTGAATTGGAGTGCTAAAAGTTGCTTTGCTTTACACCGTTGTTACGCCGTGGAACCGATCTTTCCGTATCATCGATGATACGGCACGCGAATGCCGTATCATAGATGATACGGCACACTGGAATGCCGTATCATCGATCATACGGCACACCGGAATGCCGTATCATCGATCTTGCCGGCATCGCGTTTACGGCATTCGACCTCGATGATACGGCAGCTTACATTGTTTTTTGACGTGTACTTGTTGCTTAATTGAAAGTACGCTTGCGCACTGACAGCACGTAACCTAATCAGCATCGGGCTTCAGTGTGTGCCGTGGATGCGATGATGGGACGCCCGATGATGCTATCGAAAAGTGTCAATTTAGAAAGACAATGTTAACGTTTATTGGTCGTTATTTATGATTTTTACTAAATGTCAGATTAAACAGTTTCATATTCGGCGAGCATGATGAGGCTGTTGCAACTCAACTGGCAGGCCAATGCATAATAATTCGCCGCATTTTAGGCACACATTGTTGACACTGACGGTGACTGTTGCAGTATAGCCATTATAAGCTTAAATGATCTATATGTGAATGGCCTTTTCAATGCGATACATAACTAATTTTCTCTTATATTATCATATTAGCTTCATGATAAATAATTTTCATTTTGATCTTTATTTATGATTCAAACTAACTGTTGAGAGATGGCAAACTTTATTTATAATACCAAGCTTTAATCTGACGTACTATTCATTTCCACGTTTTTGTTTTGTTCATTGATAGTTAGGCTAAGCCATGTTTATTTAAGAAGAAATTCAAAAGGCATCCTTTAATCTGAGTTGTCATGACTCATGGCATGGCAGAGATCTCACGTGCAGGGCACGTGCACAGCAATTATAATAAACAAGACGTCGGTGGCCGCGCAATAAATTGCATGTTTAGGCCTACTTGTATGCCAGATGATGGGTGTTCATCCGTGGAATCGCCCGTATATTGAGTCAATGCGTAAATATATTATAAAGAAAAGTAGTATTCAAAATAATCAGAAGATCTCTTTGGTTTTCTATAGTTGAAGTCCCAACCACGGTTTTGAAATTTGCATATGTTCATTATACATTTATACACTGAGTAAGGGCATAAAATAAATTTGTTGAGCTTTACTTTAAATTCAGGTTTTTTTAAAGGGAGTTTCAAAATCTGATGACGTCATGTCCTACCCCTTGCAATAAAACGGCCTCGCAATCACGGCACAGGAAGTTTCAGACACATGTAGCACAATTAAACCCAGCATCGCAGTTACGGCACGGTGTGACGGATGTTAAAACAAATAGAAGAATCTTATACAGGTTTCGACTATTTATTACAGGCTGAATATAGCGCACAATACAGATCAATGAGAGGCATATATCATACTGTAAAATCATTCCTTTTGCGAGCCTCGCATTCACGGCACGCCCTGCCGTATCCTTGATGCCGGTACAGCCTTGCAACTACGGCATAAACACCATAGTATAGGGCAGGGTCTCCTCTATCAATTGATACCAAAATCATGGAAATCAGCCAAGGCGTTACGTAATTATGACGTCATAAGTACTTTCGAGTCGGAAAAATCACGATTTTGGGAAAAATGGCCACCAAATCGAGATTTTGCTGTAAAAGTTCTAAATATCGGAATTTTGCCGGGTTTTTTTTTTGCTTATAAAGAAGAGAAATGATGTTTCTAATAATCTGTAAGATTAAGGTGAATACCATGCAGATATTTTTCAAAATGGAGACTTAAAATTTTCTCAGGTGGCAACCACCTCCCCCTACCTTCCGACTTTGACGAGGTACCCTGATCCCCCTGAAGGTGGTACGTACGAATTGTTTTCAATAAAATGACCGCAAAGGTTAAACTTACAACTACCCCAAACCCCTAGGTCATATAAAAACTGTAACTTTGCGTTTTTTTGCGACAGGGAATCATTCGTTAGGGGGTGGTAACCCCCCACCCCCACCCCCCTTGGTAAGACAAGGCTTAATTAATATAGAATTAGCTATTTCAATTTATCGTGAGTTCTAAATTTGACAGATCTAAAAAACCAAACCCTTTCCATTTCTGGCAGCTGTTTGAGTGCAGCATTGCTTTTTTTTCCTTCTAAGACCCCTTCAGGGCCTGGAGGCTGTATAATATTTCTAGGTTGAGATATGATTATATCTATGAGCCAGGTAATAGCACTGATTAATATCATACTCTC
The DNA here is from genome assembly GCA_000969725.1 of Ophiothrix spiculata. Classification (NCBI taxonomy): domain Eukaryota; kingdom Metazoa; phylum Echinodermata; class Ophiuroidea; order Amphilepidida; family Ophiotrichidae; genus Ophiothrix; species Ophiothrix spiculata. The sequence continues at coordinate 25,808 of JXSR01S001047.1, read as the reverse complement.
CATGAAACGTTACCGGAAAGTATTGTCTACGCCTCTTGGCATTATATGCTTGAATATTTCTTTAGTCTTATTTTTTTTTTTTTTTAAGTGCGGAGGATTTCTTCATGAGGAAGAGGCACCCGATTTAGTCTGTGGGAAAAACCTTGATTTTGAGCTTGACTGCTAAATGGAGTCTGCACAATTGTTCTTGACTAATTCTTAGTCTTTGAGACCCATAGATTCCAGAACTGAATGATGCAAAA
>JXSR01S001047.1:0-18733 GCA_000969725.1 Ophiothrix spiculata | reverse complement strand
GGGAATACAATGGTTAAAAATCAAGTATTTTTAAAACATATCCCATGCACTTTTTCTTCTTCAGAAGCCATAAGAGTTTATGATTTTGTATGTTTTTCTTGAGTTGTTAGTAGTCGAAATTTCAACATTTCTCTAACCAAAGTTGCACGGTTTTTCGGAGAAGGAGCTTTAAGATTAATCTAAAGACACTTGTATCAATGTGAAAATGTCAACCACAATAACTATTTTAGTATTATTTACATCGTTTTTAATCACAAAAACGTCGTAACATCCCCGAAGGTGTTTTTAAACAAATACGTTATCTAATGTAGTACGCATTAGTGCCACATATTTTTGAATACTTTCATCAAATGATAAGTAGATTCATAAGATTACAGAATGAAGAAAGGCACTTGACATTTCATCTGCTGGGTTTACCTGTACTTGGATAGATATTTCAGACGTAAAGAGACATAGAGACGTAATTACTTGTCGTAATAAACTATTACCAAATGCCTCTCTCCTGAAAGTATGTCATTGGAATGCTCGTAGCATTAGAAACAAAACTACAACCTGTACTGAGCTTGTTTTGGAACACAAAGTTGGCATTATGTTTATGACTGAAACTTGGTTATCTGTAGACTCTGATCAGGTAGCTATTGGTGACCTCACCCTGCCTGGATACAATTTCATAAATGTCACCCCGTAGAGCAGATAACCATGGTGGTATTGGCGTACTTTACAGATCACCTCTAAAACTTCAGATCTGGCCCACAGATGTTGTTGCTGAAACTTTTGAACATGCCATCATAGTTGATAAAGAAATGAAAATTCACTTCATTTTAATATACAGACCTCCACCATCAACTGTAAATAAACTCAAAACATCTACGTTCCTCTCAGAATTTGATGAATTCTTACTCTATGTGAATACCTTAAATGGAAGTGTCATTATGCTAGGGGACTATAATGTTCATGTTAACAAACCAGAAAAATCTGAGGTTAAGCAATATATAGCATCCTTTGAAGGAACTGGTCTTATACCACATATTAAGGAACCCACGCACAAGAGTGAAAACACTCTTGACCATATTATATCACGCAAAAATGAAACTCTTTTGAAAGAACATTTTGTTGAATTAAGATTGACAGATCACAATGTGATTCACTGCACACTGAACATCAAGAAACCTGCTGATCGAATGCAGGTCATAACCTCCCGCAAGATGAAAGACATTGATCCTAAAACTGTTCTGATGGACTTTCTGGCAGCCCTGCCAAATAATTGTCTAAATGATGCCAACACTTCGGTAAACATGTTTGAAAACGCTGTTAAAATGGTACTTAACAAACACGCTTCAGCTACTATAAGATCTTGTAGTTGTAGAATTCGCCAACCATGTCACAATCAAGATATCCATATGGCTCGACGAGTTCGTCGGAAACTGGAGAAGAAATGGCGCAAGACTCGTTTAGAGATTGACCATCAAGCATTTCTCAGTCAGAAAAATCTTGTTAACATTATGATTGAAAACTCTAAGAAAGCATACTTACTTGATAATCTTATAGATGCTGATGCTAAGTCAACATTTAGAACTGTAAATGGTCTTCTTAATAACAGAAACAAAACACTGCCTACTCATGATTCACCACAAGATTTATGCAGAGATTTTGCTATGTTTTTTAAGGACAAAATTGATAATATCCAAAGAGGACTTCAATCACAGAGAAATATTCTAAGTGATGAAAATGTATTGTATGGTCATGATAGTAGTAATGTGCCTAAGTTATCTGAGTTTCCTTTGTTATCTGAGGAGAATGTTTGCAAGCTTATCAAGGGATTGCTTACTTGATTGTTAAAATTAATCTGGAAATATTTGTTCCTGTTGTTACAAAAATGATCAATATCTCGCTTAGGTGTTTTTTTCCTGATTCACTTAAACACGCCCTCATTAGCCAAATAATCAAAAAGACTTCTCTTGATACCAGCACTCTCAAAAACTATCGTCCAGTGTCAAATATTAAGTTTTTGTCAAAGTTCATGGAGAAGCACATTGTAAATACAATCAACAATCATATGTCTGAGTGTAATTTGGGCGAACTACTTCAGTCTGCCTATAAAGCGGGGCACAGTACCGAAACGGCGCTAATTAAAGTACACAATGATATTTATCAAAGGAAGGGTGTCTTTTTGCTGCTACTTGACTTAAGCGCAACGTTGGATACGGTTACACATGACATTATGTTTGAACGCTTTGAAAACGAGGTAGGCTTGAGTGGTTCCGCCTTAAAGTGGCTTAAATCTTATTTCACAGGCCGCACTACTAGCATTTGTATAAATGGAGTGCAATCTGACAAACAATCGTTGAATTTTGGATTGCCACAGGGATCCATAGTAGGGTCTCTTTCTTTTACAGTCTATACACAGCAAAAAATAATTGCTCAACGTAGAGTAAAAATTTAATCAACACGGTAGTAAAAAGGGAACTAGTCGTTTTTTGAGTAATTTTTAATCGATGTTGCTAGATTAAAGGATTACTCCCCTGTTGATAAAATTGTTTAATCTTTTAAAAGAGTAAATATTTTAATCTTAAAGATTGAGCAAAAATTACACCATGGTAGACTAGTTCCCTTTTTACTCTCATGTTGATTACAATTTCAAACTTAATCGATTACTGATTAAATGAAAGACATGGAGATGGAGGCATTGTTAAATCTATGCATGGTCCCCCAAGGGGACTACCTGAATTTATTTCTATATTCGATGATAAATGTTATTATTAATTTTGGTTTTAAAGTGCTGAACCATCAAGTTTTATTATTCATATCAACACTGATTTGCACCCCCGGAATCACACTGTTTATTGGTCTACTTGGCCTGTCACATTTTCAAGCCAAGCATGGACTAGTACACCCTTTAAATAAATCCTGCACTGGCTCAGAAGGTGCAGAAAAAGATGAGCCACGAAGTCAAAACAGTCTGTGTCAATGAGACAAGTACAGTAAAGATCAGCGCTGCTTTACAATACACTGCATATCGGTCGCTGTGCAGTGTATTGCAGGCTCATTCCAAAGTAACGTTTGTGACCGAAAAATTGAGAAATTTCACTTTTAAATGGCCACAGAACCTAGCAAAAACATTATATCAACAAGTTTGTTGTTGATAATGGTGCTCACTGGTGGGGTCAAGACATGTAGATGTTTGAAAATTAAATCAATTGCCAAATCCTGAGTAAAGTCCATGTAACGTTCGGTAACGTTTGTGACCGCGCACGGAAATGGTTTTTTGCTCCGAATGACTTCAAAGTACAATTTCTCTAAAGTGTCAACGATTTTTTTATTGCGCCTTACACCGATTATGGGAAACATATTTACAAATATTTCATAAAAATTACAGAACATCATATCGCCAGGAATAATTTTAATGCATTGTTTTGTGTTGTAACGTTTGGTAACGTTTGTGACATTTTGGTGTAACTTTTTGGTAAAGTTTGTGACATTTTTGAAACAAAACATGTGCTCATTCATGCACGGATAGACAAACTTTACAAGTTCTGATTGGAAAATACTTCTTACGTACCAAGTAACAAATGTATGACGGAAAAACATGCTTATGTGGTCAAATAAAAAAGCTGATTTTTTGCTTGAATTAAAAAAAGGTTCAGTTTCCACTGGAATGAGCCAGCAGTCACTGGCTGCGTAGATCGTCAATGCTCGATGCATTTGCATCGAAGTCCATTAAGCTTACCATATGAGTGGTGCTCTGGCAAAATGAGCGGAAAGTCGCGATTGAAGATTTTGAATAAATGGCTGCCAAAGTAGAAATATGGTGAAAAGATCAAATTTCGGTTTTTGACATAAAACGCATTAGTATATAATTGTTAATCTATACTTTGCGTTTTTAAGGTCAATTATGCCGGGAAGTGCAATTATTCACGGGTAATTGATCGCGTATTGCTATAATACACTATAGTAATCAGTAACTTTAGAATCGATTTGCGACAATTTTTTACTGCCAGATTTTGAGTGGACTCTCTTGTAATTCGATCTCTAAATGAAAATCGTAGAAAGAAAGTATGACATATTATATATCATTGGAAAGCTGCGATGATAGAGAATTAAAATACGGCATAAATTCAATTTTGAAAATCACGACTTTCCGCTCATTATGCCAGAGCACCACACATATTATGTTTGCTGGAGTGGACAATGCATCGACATTTGATAGTTCAGCATTTACCAAAATTAACAATTACATTTACCTTTGAATATAGAAATAAGTCCAGGTAGTCCCCATTGATATAACAATGCAGCATTGTCTCTATCGCTGCAGGGCTCGAAGGGGTCCATTTTGCGTTTTGATCACGTCGTTGTTCGCATTAAATTTTAATTTGTGAACCAGAACGTTTTGCTCCGAATTACGAGTAAAAGTACGGAACATGTACCAAACGATTAATAAATATAGCGTTTTTCCACTGTTCAGCCGAAATTTACAGTTACTCTGTCGGCGATTAACAAGAAAACACGTTATTTGCTCTTAAAAGATTAAAAAGGTTAGTCTTTTTTTAATCGAAACACGTTAATCGCAAACTTTTAGTCTTTATTTTTTGCTGTGTACTATTCCGGCAGAATAATCAAAGATCATGGGCTATCCTACCATCTTTATGCAAGTGATGTTCAACTGTGTGTCAGCTTTGACCCATTAAGTACCACTTCTAGAGAGTCTGCCCTCTCAAAACTCTCTGACTGTATCAAAGATATTGAACAATGGATGAAATGTAATATTCTTCAGTTAAACAATGAAAAAAAACTGAATTTTTTGTTGCTATGTCTACACATAACCAACGTCTGATGCCTGTTGTCAAACTCAAGGTTGGTGATTCTCTTATAGAACCTTCCAAGGTTGTGCGTAATCTTGGTGTCATGTTTGACACACAAATTACTATGTCCACACAAGTTGCATCTCTATCACGCAGCGTAGCTTTCCATCTTAGAAATATCTACATATTTCACCACTACCTTGATTTTGACACCTGCAATAATGTTGTCCGGTACTAATCCTGGCCAGACTTGATTATGGTAACATATTGCTTATGGGTGTAAATACCACTGAAATCAACCGCCTACAAAGACTACACAATTGGGCTGCTAAGCCTGTTTTTAAGACAAGGAAAAAAGATCATGTGACTTACTACTTCAGCAACTTCACTGGCTGCCTGTAAGGGAGAGAGTGGCATACAAAGTTTTGTTATATGTGTACAAGTGTTTAGAAAGTCTTGACCCAAATTATATTCAATTTCTGCTCACTTTGTATAATCCTGGCAGAGAGGGATGCAGATCTGCTAGTGACACTACCCGCTTGTATGAGAGTAAACTCTATTACAGATTTCTGACATCAGCTGCAGATCAAGCCTTTGTATTTGCAGCCCCAAGAATGTGGAATATGCTTCCTGTATCAGTGCGTAGCTCTGTTTCATTGCCTGTATTTAAGAAAGCGCTGAAAACTTATTTGTTTTCAATTATCTAGCTTTTCTGTTTCTTCATGCATTTTTTGTTGTTGATTGTTTTAGCGCTGTGATCATATGGAATGGCGCGTTATAAAAACTGATTGTATGTGTATATGTATGTATAAACATTTCAAAGCCGGTGGTAATCTTAACTTGTCATAAATCTCTACATTTATATGTTTGTGATTTTCATTTTTATCAATAACAACTTATCACCATGATTTGTTTTAACCGATGTTCTACTTATTTTATTATTATATATATGAAACGAACTTATATCTTCTTCTTCTTCTTCTTCTTCTTCTTCAATGATCGATTTTGTTATAACATTGAATAGATTAAACACATATTTATTGGTCGAGCTAAAAGTTGTAAAAATATTTGGCGAGACGCAGTCGAGCCCAATATTTTAAAATTCATAGCGAGACCAATAAATATGGGACGAAAATCATCAAATTGTATCATTATTATGCTCAGGACCCAAGTTTTCCCACACTTGGATCCTTCAAAACATAATAATGACCAAACTTGGGTGAAGGGACCAGGGTCATCTCCCCATCTCAACTGACCCCTTACCCCTCAATGGTCACGGGTCAAAAACTTGATTTTCACGAAAAAAAAAGTTTCAAATCGACTACGTTACAAGGTATGGTCATGACATTTTGGGACATGAAATGTCTTGATATTCTCCACAAAAGTTATCGGATGAAAAATATATCTAAGGTCAAAGAGGTTAAATTTTCAACTTTGTCCGATTTCAACGTTTGAGGTGTCAAATTGTTCGTCTTGGACCAACGATCTTAAGTGTCCATAGTAACCTTATCATCCGACCCTTCCACGAGAGTCAAGGTCAAAAGAAAGGTCAATGGAAAGGTCAAATTTTCTTCTTTGTCCTATTTTAACGTTTAAGGTGTCAAATTGTTCGTCTAGGACCAGCGATCAAAAGTGTCAATAGTGATCCCGTTGTCCGACCTTTTCCTGGGGATCAAAGGTAAGAAGAAAGTTAAAATTTAAATTTTGTCCGATTTCAAAGGTTGAGGTGTCAACATGTTGGTATTGGACCAGCGATCAAAAGTGTCAATGGTGGCCACATCGTCCGACCCTTCCTTAGGGTCAAAGGTCAGAAGAAAGGTCAAATTTTTAACTTTGTCCGATTTCAAAGGTTAACCCTTTGAATTCTACTAGCCGGTATACCGGCTCACATGTACATGCACCGTATACCCAATGAGCCGGTTTGCCGGCTTTAAGGTCTCTTGTCAGAAACTTGATTTGTCTGTCAGCAAGGATGGGTATTTACAATTTTCAATACTCATATTTATATTGAAAGACATCAATGAAGCTTTGAACCCATGGTTTTCAAAAATATGGCTTCGCTCATAGACTATAACGTAAATGTCGAATATTTTGGTCGACATAAAAGTATTCTTTTGTGAATGCTGGTTATTGAAACAATTCAGACTACTGTAAAATGAAAAAAAGTAAAGCAAGGGAAATCAAAATTAAAGTAAGTTTAGGGGTAAAGCCTATATTTTGTTTTTTAACTTTCGGGTTGTCCCGGATCAGCGGTACAGATACATGTGGAATGGCAAGGGTTTAAAAGGTTAAGTGTCAAATTGTACACATTTTACAGTTTGTGTAGCTTTAAAAGGATTTTTTGATTGATTGATTGATTGATTGATAAAAAAATCCCCCCCCCCAAAAAAAAAAATGTCTATTCTTCACTAGACCTATTCTTCACGGTCACCGTATGAATTTTCTACTGATATGATCACAGGGAAGTGACAGGTTTTTTTTCCCTGCATGGTCGTTACGCGCAGTTGGTGGAAGTAGGCATAATGCTGTCATGCTCATCAGGTTTAACTGATCAATTGAATACGCCAGAATAAGAACATCCCGATTCCAATAGCTCCCTTCTGTTAATTATATTTATTAAATATGAATGCATACACATTTCTGAAAATGCTTTCACATCACTAAAATAGCATTTCCATGTCAATTTCCTAATCATATTGTCACATTTGACCTTGTAGTTGACTTGTTTATACATTATTAGATAATAGTTATAGTACATTGTTGCCATTACAAGAACATCCCAACTCCACGAGCTCCCCTCTGCAACTATATGCTAGGAAAATTATCTAACAATGTCTAACAAAATCAACTACAAGGTCAAATGTGACACTATGATTGGGATAAAGACATGGAAATGCTTTTTAGCGATTTCAAAGCATTTTCAGAGATTTATATGCATTTATGTTTTACACAACTTAACAGAAGGCAGCTTATGGAGTTGGGATGTTCTTATTCTGGCGTATTCAATTTTATTTCGTGGTTTCCGAATAAATATTTATGATGTATTGTAAATCCTCTATAGAGTTTTAAGAACAAGTTAAACCATAGTCTTAGCTTTTCTATACATGAACATGTATAATACAATTGCTATACTGCACTGTGCACGGCTACACGTTATACTTTTATGGCCTCTGCAAGGCCTGTAGGTTGCATAGCATTTTCTAGGTAGAGTTTTGATTATATCTCTGAGCAAGGTATGAATGCTTATTATGCGGATTAATATCATAGTCTGTGAGAAGAGACACCGGGAAGTACTGTCTACGCCTCTCAGAAGTATGTCATTCAAACCTCAATGTCGGCACATTTTAAAGGTCCCATGAAATAAAATTTCAAATTCGTTTTAAAATAAAGCTTAGTGTTCATTGAATACAAAACAATATATTTCATTATCATTTGGGGCTTTGTTTTAAGAAAAACAAGTAATAATGATGCAACTTGTGACAAATCTAGCAGGAGGGACAGAAACACGTTCAATATTAGGCACCACTTTTTACGTCATACGCGGTGATTGTTCAGAGTATTGGTCTATCAGTGTATCAGTGAATAGAATGAATAGAAAATTCCAGGTGACTGGTTTGAATCTATTCATGGTACACTTACTGATCAGATTGATGAATCAATATCACCACTAATGGCACTAATGGTTCGATTTGTTGTGTGTTCTTTTTTCGGGCCCTGTTTTTTGCAATGTAATGTCCCACAGATACTTGTATCAGGATTATCTTCCTATTTCGTAGGCCCTTTAAGGGTTGATGACCTCTATCTGCTCATGAAAATATGAATCCTAACTATTTTTTAATCATGAAAAGATAAATAGTTTCCACTGGATTTGCAGGGACTCGAACCATAGATTATGGCAGGGGTTAGTCATGCATTGCGAGGCGAGAGATCTACCGCTAGGCTATCAAGGCAGCGTTGAGATCGTGAACTAAAATCTAAAACATAAACATTAGAATGCCGTATTTTTCTTTTGTTTACATAAAAATTGCAATTTTTGCCTCATCGGGATGCTCCATTTGTAAGTAAATTATGCGAATGCGTATATCAGACAAAATGTAGATAATGTAGATACTAAAAACAGACAATTCACAGCTCAAACAGGGCGAACTCAGAGTCGTAATTCACGTCAGGTTTTTCGGGCAAAACAACGCGGGTTTGTTACATTATCATTCAAAATCAACACACCGTATTCATAAAATATTATTTGTAATTCAATAAAAGGTATCAAGCCTACAATCTGTCAAAATTTGAAAACAGTCGAATCGTTCGAACATCATGAAATCATGAGGTTTCGGCGAAATAGGCGTCAATTTTTCGAAGTAGTCTATTGACGTAATTTTGACCTTGATAATGGACGTAAAATCACTAGTAAAGTTGCCTGTATAAACTAGAGACTCTAATTTTATATGTACGCTAAAAATTGTGATATTCTGATATGTGTAAGTAGGTAAAAACTTTCAGTAAAGATGACGTTCAGCCAAACGGCACCCATTTAGGGACTGTAGCCTTAAGGAATATTTTTCTAGACAATAATATAGAAGCTTTTTATTAATATACATCTACTGTTTGGAGTTTTGTGACTTACACATGTACGAATTAAGGCGAAATTTATATTTAAAAGCGAAAATTACGATACCGTAATTAATTTTATGTAGTCTAATAACAGCATTGTGAAATTCAATGCTTACAGAAATAAATGTACATGAACAACAGTACAGAAATCAGGTATAAGGAAGTATTTAGCAATTCAAAGAGTAAAATCAACAAATACATGTACTCAAGTTATCTGAAGTTTAGGAAATGTTTTACTTAATATCATTGCTCTTAAAACTTACAAAAAGAATACTCATGATAGCAGTTTCAAGGGGGCTGTTAATGTCTTTTATAGAATCACTGCAAAACATAGCTAATAGTAACGTAAGATACGTTTTGAAAAAGATAATGTTTCACTTCAAGCAATTTAATGTGAAAACAATTGCGTATATATTCTATAATATTTTTATCATTTATGAAATCCGATATATTTTGTTTTGATCGATCTCATTCACAATCAGTGTTTTTTTTTTTTTTTTTCCCTTCGCAAACTTGTAATCAAAATTGATGGATAACTATAGATCGGCTATTACTAGACGTGCTTGATTACCGAGATCTTGGTTTTAAGCCGATAGATCAACGTGCTTGATCTGATAACCAAGATTCAGCTGCGTTTAGCTTATAACCAAAATTTGTTGAATGAAACAGAGTGGTTGAATATAGCATTCTTTTACCTCTAAATCGGCAAATCATGATTATGGAAAATATGGCGATCAATCTTTGCTGTAAAATGGTTTTTCGATCTAGGAGGTTCTGTAAGTTTCACCACGCAACTTTTTTTAAATGGTGACTTTTCAATAATAGCTTGATGTATCATCACGCCGTCCCTTACCTTTCGACTTTGGCGGGACCCTCTGACACTCTGAAGGAGCAACCTACGTCTGTTTCCTTAATATGTCTTTAAAAGATGAACTTACTACTACATTAAAGTTTTAGGTCATATTTGTTGTTATGTTAAGGCGGTGTCACACATCACCGTACCGTACGAATAACGTACTATAACGAACTTGTTTGGTAATCGATATTACATGTATCTCAATGAGAAATCCAGTGTACGTTATTAGTACGTTATTCGAAAGTTTTGTGATGTGTGACACCGCCTTAATAGAGAATCATCCGTGTCAAGACAATAAAAAAAGCATCCAGGTTTGTTTGCAGCTGTTGTCTTCTCATAGGAGGCGTGGTCTTACTAAAAAAACCTACACAATGTTTTGTTATTAATTGATAGCCATAACGTGTAGGTACACTGTTGCCTATAGTCGGAATAAAAATATTTTAACACTTTTTTATAAAAATAACTGGAAACTTGTGTGTTGCTCTTGGTCAGATTTGATAGTGTAATCTAATTGAGTGTGAAATAGAGCTCCGAATGTGGTCAATTTTCTCATGTACTGGTAGGGGGCAACAACACAAATGGCTAAAAAATTATGATTTTGAGGAATAATTTGATTTGGGTCAACATGGTCAAGGTCACTTCACTACTCAAATTGAGTGTCATATAGAATGTTTATCTGCAATGGAGTGATAAGATGGCTCTGCCCGCAGAATGCTTGGAAGCAAAACATAAACCGATTCTTCAAAGCCCCTCAATTGTCAAAAATTGTGGTGAACGTGGAATGGTTCCCTGGCCGTTTATAACATCTTTTAAAAGGTCATAAAGGTTGTCTGATTTGTAACAAATCTCTCACAAATACATAAAAAAGTAAAAAAGTAAAGGGGGCGGCCTGTATTTCACAGGTTGGAGTGCCTATCTCTCTTTCGAAGCGATTGTACCAGACTTCTTATTACTAGTTATATTTGCGGTGAGGGGATCGCTACACCTCCTTCCCCGCGAGTCCTTCCCAGCATTGAAGAAAGCACGTACCCATTTGACACCTGGATGGAGAGGAGCACAATAGGGTAAGTATCTTGCTCAAGGACACTACACACGCCGCCAACCGGACTCGAACCAACGACTCTCACCGCCCATTAATTAACAGTCGAGGGTTTTTCCGCTAGGCTACGCATGTCCCTAATACACGCAACCCAGAACTAAACAAAAGTATGGACACGAACAGCGTATGGACGCTAATAATATCTCTAGGAGACCTATGGTACTTGATGCGTGCAAATCATATTTGGACAAACTCATAAAACTTCAGAAGTGGGCAATTATAGTTATTTTTAATACTCATTACAGAAGTCATACTGCTCCAATGTTTGCTAAATATATGTTTTAAATATTACAGATACATATACTTTAGAATTGGGTACATTTATGTATAAATATCATATGTGCATATTACCTTCATCAATTGATAATTATATTATCAAACGATATGATATACACAACTTCTCGACAAGACATAAAAATCATATTCAGTTAACTAAACATAAAAGAGTTTTCTCTGATCAATCTGTCAGAACAACTGGTCCGCACCTATGGAATTCTTTTGACAATCCAGTCAAGGAATTCAAAAACAAATTGAACCAAGAATTAATCTCTGCCTACAATTAACCGCCTTGCTTTGAGTACCATTTCCCTCCTTATCTTTTAGATTAATTAAATTTTTCCTATATTGCGTTTTGCTTTGCGTATCATTCTTTTACCCTTATTTTTGAGCATGTGGTGTATTCCTTGAAACTTTTTTGATTTAGGGAGGACATATCACATGCCTTTTTTGGCATTCCAGCCCTCTCCTCCTGGTCAAGATTTTGATTTTGTTTTATATTATGTTTGTTTGTTTTGTATGTTTTATGGAAAATAAAATTAACAATTAACAATAAACAATATCAGGCAGGAGATTCAGTGGTGCATAAAGCTGGTCTATAATGTAATGTAAGGTTATTGAATCTTAAGCGGATTCAAAACTGCTGATCAAATGAAGGAGCGATATTTCAAAGATTCTTCTAGCTTCTAAGTGACTAATCAAGTTTTTTTCCTATCAGTAATCTAGAACAAGCGTCAAGCTTTATCAAAATCAATATGCAAGTTCTTGTGAGCAACTTTTATTTTAATTTATCCTACCTGTATGACATACTAAATATACAGTAAGAGTGAACAATATACCACTCTTCCAACTGGAGCAAGATGAACGACATTTATTGCTTTATGTCGTTATGAAAGATTCTACCTAGTAGCTTAAAATTACGTATTTATATGTTAGACGTAGATGTGTTATAAATGAACATGTGGGATAATGCAGATTCTAGTAATTAGGTTAGTGTTATTAAATCACCCAGGAAACGAAACCATGTTTATTACCGTGAACGCCAATATCTATGTTGGATCTTAACACTCCACAGTACAATTGAATTATGCATATATATAAATCTACTATTTACACTTTATAATCAAAAACATTTTCCATAAAGTAGCTGCTGTGATGTGATGTTAAGTTAAGTGTAATTATACCCTCTGAAATCTATAAAAATAGATTGCGTCTTTTATTGAAATTCATTCGCACTTAAAAACATCTGGAAACATGATATGATGCTACTTGAATTAATTTACTAAGGCTTTTTACTTTAGTTTCTCCCTGTTCTCATACACTCGCGGTCTAAAGTATCTCCGCACAAACACTTTATTCAGCCATATCAGACAAGGTGTTTATAAGGAAACTATTGGGAAACTTATATTATTTTTGGTCAGATCTGATAGGTTATCTAGTTAAGTGTAAAATTGAGCTCCGAATGGGATCAACCCTCTCACGTACGGGTAGAGGGCAACAACACCAATGGGTCGAAAACGTGATTTTTAGGTCAAATTTGATTTGATAACGCCTGGGTCAAAGTCACTTCACCGCTCAAGTTGAGTAATCATATGGAATGTGTATATGTAATAGAGTGACAAGCAGGCGATTAAATGTCCTGGTCACGCTTGACTTCGCCAAGAGAATGCTTGGAGGCAAACGAAAAATGATCCTTCAACGCCCCTAAGTTTACAAAAATAGAGCTGTGGTAAAAGCGAAATGGTCCCTGGCGGTATATAGCATTTAACAAAGATTTTAATGGGTTTTGAATCTGTCATATACCGTCACAAAACACTGCACATTCATCACAGCCCTATTGTTGTAAACTGGCTGAAGGATCATTTTTCGTTTGCTTCTATAGAATTCTCTTGGCGAAGTCAAGCGTGACGAGGACATTTAATCGCCTGTTTGTCACTCTATTACGTATACACATTCCATATGACCACTAAACTTGAGTGGTGAAGTGACCTTGACCCAGATGTTGTCAAATTAAATTTGACCTAAAAATCACGTTTTAGACCCATTTTTGTTGTTGCCCCCTACCCGTACGTGACGGGGTTGATCCCATTCGGAGCTCAATTTTACATTTTAACTATATTACCTATCAGATCTGACCAAAAGCAAAATAAGTTTCCAGATAGTTTCCTTTTAAACGCCTTGTGAGATATGGCGGAATAAAGTCTTTGTGCGGAAATACTTTAGACCGCAAATGTAAAATACGTTAGCGCGTAACGTAATTTAAAGCTTACATTATATTTATGATAAGCCTGTTAATTTTTAACTGGTGTCCAATACATTATTTAAAGTGTCTCTTAACAATAATTGTTTAGTCAAAACCAAGTTATCTGAGCATTTAGAAACTACTTGTGATTTAATCGAAAAGTTAAATATCTGCATCTGAGCAATAATAAACTTTTTAGAGGTCCTCTTTTAGCCACAAAAAAATAATCCATATTGTATTTTGCTAAAATTTAAGTTTTCAGATCGATCATGCTTCATTACGTTATTATGACGTCATTTTTGGACCGATTTCTATAAATTTGGAATCAAATAAAAGGGTGGGGGGAATCTAACCTATACTACGGTATCAAATATTTAAACTTTGGGCGTGTCATCATATAATTATTATCATGTAAACCTTCAAATGCAGAGATTTAATTACGCCACATATCTTTGATTTCTCCGTACTGTTTTATCTGGTTAGCGGACACAGGTAGTTGGCATCTATGTCTACTGTTACCTGTATAGAAAGAATAAATGCATGTCAATGGATATCTTTTTGCACCATAATGTACACAAGGACGTGTGACCATCCTCACAAAAGTTCATCGATGTAGCTCTTGTCCTTCTTGGTAATCGTTAAATAACGTTTTAATACACCTTGTATATATGGAGATAGAGAGTATTTATATTTTTGGTTGGACGTGACACACCTAGCGCCCCATTGTTAAGTCGTCTTCATTGGCTGCCAATCCGTAAGCGTATTGAATTCAAGATCCTGACAATCGTCTATAAATGTGTGAATCAATTAGCACCTGAATATTTGCAGAATCTCATATCATTCAAAAAGCCAATTTATGCCACTCGTTCATCATACGATACCACCCTTTTCGCAATTCCAAGATCAAGAACATGTACTGGTGACAAAGCTTTTCAAGTTGCAGGACCACGTCTGTGGAACTCACTTCCCATAAGCATCAGAAAGGCTAAAACATTGAGTGCTTTTAAATCATGTTTGAAAACACATCTGTTTGAATAAGGGTTCACTTATTGTTTTGTTGTTAATTTATTTTATTTATTTCTGTTTATTATTGTTTCTTGTATTATGATTATATATGTTTCCTCTGAAATCGCTGTGATCTTTGTAGGGCGCTATACAAATGCCTGGTAATATAGTATATTATAGTATTAAAACGTAAAACGTACCTCATCTAGAGTCTTAGAGTGTAGTTGTAAATGATTCTGTCCGTGAAAAGTCCTCTTCTCTTTCAGATGATTCTTTTTTCAAAATATCAGTAAACTTGACATTTCGGTTTTTCAGCCAAAGATCTGTAAACATTTTAGCTGCTTGAAGACGGTAAATTCCATAAACATTAAAGGATATATAAATAATTGACAATGCGTTCTGTTTACCGAAGACGCTAACCAATATTTTAGACGATTGCATCGGTGCAGATCCTGCGTAAACACTGTCCTGGAGCCAGAATGCTATATTTGCAATAACTAGGCATGTCAGGTACCAGTTATTATATGATCCTGGTTCAACCTCTTGAGAAAGAGTCAAGAATAATAAGAAATTTTGGAGTATGATCTGAACAACCATTGTTATTCGAAGAAGAAATACAAACATTGCATATTCACGAGTGACGTCAGGTTGTGGTGGTTTCACAAGCAGACAACGAACTTCGGAATATAAAAACAGAAACGCAACGATTAAAGCCAAAAATGTAAACAAACTTAGCAGAAGAAATTCACTAAAGTTGATACCGTTAGACTTTGTAATTTTAATTTCATTAATACATTTAAGTATACACATAACTGTGACGACATTTAAAATAGTATCTAAAATCATGAATGTTAAAAATAAACTATAATGATCTTCGTCTGATTGGGTATCCATAATGAGATTTGTTACAGCAACAACACAGTAAATCGTAGAAATAAATGTAACTGCGCCAAAAACGAACTTGGGGTTCGCTTCATAAATAACCAAGCGGTTAAACGCCAAGAACAGCCGGTTCTTATTGGTTGAGTTTTTAAGCGGAGGTCCCTTAAAATGTGAAGAAGGATTATTTTGCTTTGTTGATTGTTTGGTATAGCTTTTTATATTTCCAGTTTTACATGGCTCTTCCTCTTCCTGTTTCTCGAAATGTTCACCTGAATCGTCCCATTCCATAGCAAAGTATAAACTTCCAGTCGAGAGAAATTCATAATAGAAAATCGAACTGATTAACCATACGATATCTTGCACCGACAGTGGTCCATTTTCGTCGTCTAGTACTGCTTTTCTTAGACAGTCCGGTCCAACTGCCCATTTAGGAAAGGTTGCCTGATGCGGCAGCACCTTTCCCAATCTGGCAAGTATAATACCCAGAATGCACTGCGAAGCCTATTGTATTTTTGAAAATCTTAGCTGTGAACCAAACGACACTTCGGTTGGCGTTGATTTTTGGTATACAGCAAGAGGGTCATATTTGGATGGTTTTCACCAGGCGAAAAAAATATTGACCAGGAGCAAAGTATTTAAAATTATATAACCGTTTTTAACGGTTTTCCTAATTCAAATTTTAAAAAAGTAAACAAATAGTTGTTAATTGTAAAATGTTGAAACCCTTTTCAAAGTTGAGATTTGTTGAGAGAAATAGTAAATAAACTCTTATATCCAAGGATATTTCAAGTTATAAAATTAAACATTTTTAATGGTACAGTGCATTGTGGGTATTCATGCTTGCCAGATTGGGAAAGGTGCTGCCGTATCAGGCAACCTTTCCTAAATGGGCAGTTGGACCGGACTGTTAGAGGGGATAGTAATCCATCTATAAAAAGGAGAGCATCTAAGCTCACTATTATAGCAGATAGGTAGAACAGCCCGTTCTTCCAATACTTTTTTCTCAAACCGTAGATTTTGTCACACCATATAACCAAAAGAAAAGATTGAAACGTGAGGTTAGTAATCGCACAAACATATCCAGCAACTTCTACAAAATCAAGACTACTCCAATTCGGGGTGTGTGTGACTTTCCATATAGCTTCAAATAATTTGCCAACAATTCCACCACAGGCGCAGAAAAATGCAATGCCGGAGTCAAAGTTAAAAAAACGTAAGAACTCTAGACAGGACTTCTCTTTCTCTAAATTGACGTACCATAGTACCCATGGTACACAGATAATAGTTAAAATAGAATGAACAGTCAATAGTTTCCATTTGTTTGGACCATAGGGGGTAATGCCCATGCTAGGACCCTCGTTCTCGGGGATAACGATAATCATAGGAAGTACTTGGACAGTAATTTCAAAGCTTATCACCAAAAATATTATAGTCCATGCAAACATGATGTGAATGTTATTGTTCCAATGGCTGATATCGGTGTCACTCTGAAAAAAAGGACATATTTAAACTGTTATCATGGTATTGAATATATCTAATGCATTGGTTTCTATATATATACACTTCTCAAATAAGATTTTGAAAGATTTTTAGCCGTTCATTCATTTGAATCGCAATCACCTCTTTGATGTATTATGTGATTCTCATCTTTAAAAAGAGGTTGCTTTATGTACTAGATAAATGGTGAAACAAAGACCGTTATAAGATATAATATATCTTGGTATGGATGGCGAGTCATTAGACTCTCATAAGGCGAGACGCGCAGCGTCGAGCCTTATGGTAGTCTAATGACAAGCCATTCCATACCATAATACATTATATCTGATAAGGGTCTCTGTTGAACCGTTTATCTGACATATACGGCTAGCAGAGGCGTATTATTTGAAATTTTAATTGAAAACATAAAAAGAATAATTTCAAAATATCTAATAAGTAATATATCCATAATAATTTAATTTTAAAACACTCCTGTCTCTGGTGATATTTTGTGATTGTGCTAAATACTACGCTAAAAGGGTAGGACAATTGAAGACGATTGAAGCTTATTGATCGATCTCACCATAAGGCCGTGAATTTAATGATGCGTTTCGAGAGAAAAACGTGTATGCCTATAACACGGTGGTCAGTTATCAATGATAATTGGTGGTTATTAAAAAGGGTCAAAGGTTTAACTTTATAAACCAATATTTCTAACGCCATATATTTTCTGTATTTTGTACACATAAATGACAAATTTGATTACATCGGCCATAGCCAACGCGTTGCTTGAGGTGCCATCCAGGTACTGCATTTTAGATGTATGACATCCTTTGGTGAAACATAAGCCATGGGCTCTTATTGTACGTCGACTATGCTGGGATGGCGTTTCAAAATTAATGGCAGATTCCCTTGACTCCCTTGTTTTTGTTTTTATTCATATGCCCGTATTTATTATTGTGTACATGTACTTGACATTATAATTGAATTATTATACAAACGAACGAAGCAAGGATTAACATGGTGATATCCAATTTTAAAATAGCTATTTAATACAACGTGAAACGTAAACGTGATATTTACCTGATGGTGTTTTAAAATGCAAACAAATACTGCCGAACACAGAGCTCGAATGATGTTGATATTTGTTTTTAACGGTTTTACCATTATTACTTAAAACGCTGTCATCAGGTTCGGGTCTAATTCTATAGGCCTATTTGATTTAAATGTCAAGGTTACCAATTTAATTTGCTGACTTCATGACTGCATAATAATAATGTTGATAATGTCAAAGTAGAATCAGTGTTTCTAATTTTCCATCTAGTGACAGTTCACTATCCAGAACGTTATCTAAATGGTTAGTTAGATAACGCTCTAGACCTCATTCTTAAACTTCAACTTCAACTTCAACTTCAACTTCAACTTTATTATTTCCATATAAAACAGTACATATAAATGACAGACAAATAAAATCTTATGGAGGAGAC
>JXSR01S001046.1:119308-130454 GCA_000969725.1 Ophiothrix spiculata | reverse complement strand
TCATCTTTATTGTAAGTAAATGTTAATGAATCAGAGCGGAAACATAAAATATTGTGGAAATATTGGTTCACTCCATAGACATCGCACAGTAAGTTACACTCCAGTAACAAGGGTTGAGTACGCCAAATTCAACAACTGCGTCCGACAGAATAGTTATATGTTGGACAGATTTATCGGTCAAAGCCTGAGATACTTCCGAGTCAGAAATCTGAATATTTTAGCGAATCATGCTGAAAAAAATGCTTTATCTCTGCAACCAGCTGTCCAGTAGATCTCAATTATGGCTTGTTAGTTTTCTTTTAACTAGAATCTTCAAAATGAAATTCCTGCAATGAGCATCCAAATAATTTCAATTTTTAATTAAAATTATGAATTTGTGTAAGCTTATTTAGTTATTATAAATTGCTCATGCCTGTTGTACGTCACATTGAAAACTTACCCTCTAAAATTGAAACGACTACCAAATACTGCTCACTAGTCATCTTAATAATATAATGATTGAAATTTTATGTCACTAGTGACTAGTGTAAGCTTATTCTAAATAAAATTGCTCATGCCTGTTGTACGTCACATTGAAAACTTACCCTCTAAAATTGAAACGACTACCAAATACTGCTCACTAGTCATCTTAATAATAATAACACGTTTGTACTTTTAATCAGATGAAAAACTGTTGATTACATGTTATATTGACACTCGTAGCCGACCACTAATTTTTGTTTTGAACATCGCCGCCATACTTGTTGAAATTACGCATGTTTTTTGACCCCAAAATAGGAAGTGACGTCACATCGGCCGATCATCAAGCAGGGAGTGCTACACGATTTCTAGGTTCAGAAACTGACAAGGTAAGCAACAAAAATACTTGGTTTTCTGTCTAACGAAATATATTTTATTGATGATATCGAATCGCAAAGTTCATCATTGTTCATAGAACACACTAGTGTAATATTTTGTTTAAAATACAACGATCTTTTATATTTAATACCCTTGGCAACAGGAAGTGTTATGCCGATTAGGATTTCTTTCAACACAAAACATGAAAAGCATTGCACGGCAATCATGTGTGTACATTACAATGAATGTATGAATGTGCATGTACATTTGCTTTGCTTAATATATGATTCTTGATAGCAACAGGCTTTGTGATTTTACCTTCTTTGTGTAAGTATTCATATTTATTTTAGTTAAAAGATCTGTATCGTAATCAGGATCCTGGTTTGTTTTCGAGGTACACGTATGTTAAAGTGAAAAATACTTCGTCTTCGATGACGATATGTGACTTGCTCCGACGGCCACGAAACCCAGTCTCAGACAACTTCACAAAGACAAAGTCGGGAAAATCATTTTCTGATTTGCCCATATTATTAAAAGGTGCTGTAATTACATGTACAAGCTTTAAAATGATGTATCACTTGTCAACCTTTTTTTGCCAATAAAAATCAATATTTCCCTCGAAAAGTCTTTTGTTTTCTATTGATTTGTGGCATGTTTATTACTAATATTATAGTTGTTGGATTTAATTCGTGAACGCGTACTCAGAGCCTTGTGCGTACACGCGAACTAAACAACCTTGAAAATATACGCTCGCGTCAGGAACCACTGTAGGCATGTCCATTAAATTTTAAAACATTTTAAATACATTTGGTAGGCATGTTCATAAAATTTAGAAAATGTAAATATTTTCTTAAAAGTGGATTTACATTGAAGCTGACACAATTTGCAACAAAATGGTGGTTCAACCAACTTTCTAGGTTAAGTACTTTTAAAGTTAGAGCAAAAAGAAGATTTTGCAAAATTGCCAAAAAACGTATGATCATGGCCAGATTTTACAATGGTAAGTCTGCAGAATTCAGCAGACTTCTTACATGTGTATGTCTATGGGGAAATGTTTTATTTCAAAATTTATCCCTTTTAAATCCTGTTACGAAATGAAACGAATACAGGGTTGTGTTTGGAAATGACCAATAAACAACATCTATTCAACTAGAAGTCATGAAAGAGAGGCTCATTTAAGCTAAAATGGTATAAAATTTTGCATTGTTTTCTATGGGAATATGAGCAGTGGCTACTTGTGATGTCACAAGTGGGCAAACAGTTTTTGAAATGAAGGGCGCCATCTCTTGACGTGTGCTTGACCGGACCTACATTTGGAATGTCTTTCATTGGAAAGATCATCAAATTTCCTTTAAAATGAGGGGTCAACCATGATCTAACATTCAAAATTAAGAAAGTTACAGCGAAAAATGTGTTGTTTGAAATGACAGAAAAAAGTTACCCTCTAGCATGGCAGTACTGTACTGGGATTTGGAGCCCAATTGGGTGATTTAAATTTTCAGAAAAATTTAAAACTTTTGCTGTTTTGAATTTTTTCACTCTAAATTGAACTAATATGCTATTAGAATGTAAAATGACACTTGAAAGTTTTAAAGACAAATTAAAATCAATTTCTGGGCCAATTGAGCATTAAATGTTGCCAGTTTTGTCACCCAATTAAGCCACCCAAGCTCAATTGAAGAAAAACACAAAATTTGGTTGGAGCTTTTTTGTCAAGAGTTGTAATTTTTTTTCAAACGGCAATGTTACCATTGTATTAAGCTACAATCCAACATTAGAGGCTAAGATCTCTGAAGAAAGTGTTGTTTTGAAATGTTTAATTTCAAGTTTTTGCTGTTGAATTCGGAAGCATAACTTTACAAAAAGTGACTCATATTTGCCCTCAGATTTCACTTTTTTAACTTTGACAATACAGCAAACAAAAAGAGTAGAGAAGTAAATTACTTTCTAAACTACAATACTCATTTGAAAGTAGTAACTTTAGTGATTGCAAAACTCAGAAATTTTGACTTGAATTGGCCATGTCACATTTGGCTTTTATTAATGTAAAATTAGCTTGTGTACACACTTGCAAATGGATGCCAACTTTTTCAGAAAAAAGCGCCCTCACTTGACTAGCCAATGGGGCTTCTTAACCACTGCGTACTTGCTATAAACACGCGTTCACGAATTAAATCCAACAACTATAGTATAGGCCTATCTGGCTGTAAGTAAGTGCTTTGGCGACTTTGTCCTTGTTTCGTGAGAGATTTAAAAAGAAATTGCCTGATAATGTTCGGACTCAAATTATAAATGTACTCCAAGTTACCATTTTTATTTTTCAACAAATTTTTATCATCCAATTGCCCATGAGGAGGCGAGTCACACGTAAAACGCATGCTGCGTCTATTGCACTTTTTCTGTGTTCAGCTATGCACACGCACATCAGTATTAATTCACGATGTGAAGAGGCCCGTCTATTTGGCGTTGATCAAAGTATGACTAATGAGGCAGCTCAAGTCCCACAGACACCCCATCCATATGTTTTGTCTGTTTAATGCGAGTGTCTGGAGTAGCTTGCCCAGATTTGAAATTGAGTGAATGGTGTTTTGAAATGTCTAAATTTTCTGAGGGGGAGATCCTCATCAGACACCCCATCAAATATTTTTTATTAGGCCTACATAACATTTACCATGACTTGACACTAGATAGGCCCTATAAGTCAAGTCATGGTACCACTACCTATTTATGACTTCATGGTAAAAGTAGTGGCTGCTAGAGCTTGGAGAAGTAAGTGTTCACCTTGTACACAATGAGTCCTTGGGTAGGGGCAGACACGTGACCCTTGTGTTTGTAGGATCAAAGGTTAACTACATGTAGGGGTCATTTGAGGTAAGGTTGGGCACGTTACACGCACACATGATCCGTTACACGTAACAAATAAGTGGTAAACGTGTACACGGATGAAACAAAATCTTTTCAAAGGCACGCACAATTATTACTAACGATGTCACATTATCGCTAAAATCTTATATTCAGAGCTTCTCAGTGACTCAGCTTCTTTAGTGTTGGGCGATATAACTAAAAATCTTGCCCCGATAAATGGAAAAGAACGTTATTATAATATAGATTTTCCCCGCGCGGCGAACCTGAAAATGGGCGGGATTTCACGCATACCGCCCAGCACTGAATTAGATTGATATCACGTGCGTGGACAGTGACATACGGGGAATTGTGGGTATTTTCGGAATAACAATATGGCGACATGTGCACGAAAAAAGTTATCTGCTAAGGGGTAGATACCGGCCGAAATGTGCGTCAATCTACGGCATCAACGGACTAAAAACATAAATCTGTGAATATTTTACTTAATTACTTCATATCTAATGTCCGGGGGATATTACTGGGCGTGTAAACTCACAAACTCGGTAAGCTCCCGGGGTTAAGCTTCAACTGTTGGCAATGCCGTACGTTCTGCCATTGACCTTTGGTTTTGAGTCTATCTCATACGTGTACACGAAACACGCACGCATTCATTAATACGTTACACGTAAGAGAAAATACACGGAATGACCCATCCTTAATTTGAGGTCAGTAACATCTTGTGGTTACAATTATACTAGGATTGATACTGGAAATTAGAAAGCAATCTTTTTTTTGTCCCTCACACTGAATGCCCTACACACTTTACAAAGGTTAGTCTAGAAATATCCCAAAATTGTCAGATCATCTATAAAGGGTGTCTTGATAAAAAGGATGGGGTTGAAATAAAATGTTTGTGTTTGCTTTCCCGTTGACTGAAAATTGAAGTTCTGAGAATCATGCACATATCAATAGTGATAAGATGATGTAGTCACCATTTATGTTTTCCACATTGCCGAGCTAGGCTTAACCAATGAACCAATGTAGAATTAATTAAAGGTGCAATTCATGATTCTGATGTGACAAAAACATCACCTCTTTTCTAGCTAGATAAAAAAAAAAGAGTACATGATAAACGTATGCTGAAAATTTCACTTGATTTCGACCATTCTTTTTCAAGTTGCAAGTTTTTCAACATTTTAAAAATCCCCATAGGCTACTGTGTTGTTACTGTCAGGGCCCCGGCAATAATTAAAAAACCAGAGAGCCGTCGGCTCAGTAACCCATGCACTAAAGCCCGTTAGCAAAAAAATTGACTTCAAAGAAGCATTTTTTTAACACCCCATAGGAGTGCCCCCTGACTGACAGCCCGCCAGGGTGGCACCCCCGGACCCCTATCGTAGGACAGGGATACGGCCAGAACCACCTGATACCACACAGACCCGTCCCGGGCTCCGTTCCTAACGTCCACGGCCGGCCCAGCTCCACATGAGGAAGCCGTGGTTTCCAGCCATATGACCACCGGGTGGACGAGGATGTCAATTTGAGGGGGACCATGTGGGCCTGTTGGTTCAAGCCGTATATTAATATCATGGCGAGGCCCTCAGGGGAGCATAGTGACTGATACTCCTCCGTCTGCTACTCGAGTGTTACGCCCCACCGATCGGTAGTCACAGGGACTGAACTCGTGAAGTGTGGCCGCACCATGTTCAGATTGAATTCTTGATGTACTTAAAATATTGTACTTAAACTTATTTTGAAAAGTAGAAGTTGAAAGACAACACATTTGGTATCATTTTGTAGGTAATTCTGTTCTCTTTAAGATGCAAAAAGTTCCACTCTATTTGAGTGGTTAATAAGAGAGTTATGCTTAAAAATGTAAAGCAACGTCAGGGTGGAGTCGGAGGAGGAGCAGTCCATAGACTTGCATACAAAATGGCCAAAAATTGTGTTAATTTGAAGCCTCACAATTCAAAAAGTATAAATGATACAGGTGTCAAGTTTCACACCATCAAGGACTAACTGTAGAACTATAATAATAGCTCTAGACAAAATGTTACAAAAAGTAATTTTATTAATTAGTTAATTGAGTGTTAATTCTAAAGGGTAATTTCTCCTATTCATTACTGTGCGAATCCACCATTTACATATTAGCAATGTTAGTCATTTATTTTCAACTGCATGATATTTTGTATTATGTACAAACATTGAATTGGAAAATGAAAATGGCACTCAAGGCAGTTCTAGGTTATAGGGGCACAGCAGGGACTGCCTTCGATTTTGTGGTGTTTTTAGGGTGCATCACGGCAACAGCATGGTGCATCGACAACAATTTACTTCAATTAATAACCTGCATAATAGCGCGATCCAATCTAATGAAATTATTTCTACTTTTACGCAAACAACTGCGCGGTCATTATCAGGTAACAATGACTTCTTATAATGACCCGCGTATGTGATGTCAGCAGCGCTTAATGCATTTTCTCATAAAACGCCCATCAAGCGCGCGTATGCACCCCACACGCGCACGTTTATTATATTACGCGATGATCGTCATGCTTGGACTGATCGAAATTATCTTGTAGGGAGTAGTAGACCTTATAAGAAATAGGTTTAATAAAGCATCTCTTCATAAAATTATACATAAGGCATTAAAAATGTCAAAAGAGCGGTTATTAATGACAATAATAACTTTGCAGTCATATATTTTTTGGTCAATGTGTGAATTCGTCGGTGATTGATTTGGACCTCTGACAGAATCGGACGGGGAACGGAACTCAGAGGGAGATCAAGTAGTGTATATATCATACTTGGCCACGTTCTGAGTTCCGATTCCCCGCCCGATTATGTGGATTTTCCCCATCAACGGCGGGAGTATGTCAATTATAGATATGGCCTATAAGGAGTGTTCAGATAAACTCAATTGATGAATATTTGAAAAGTTACTAGAAAATCTGCTTTTGTTCTTATTTAACAGAATTTTAAACCTTGCCTGATAGGTTACATTACAATTTTAAAGATATTGAAAATTGATAGAAAATAGATATTGTTATACCAAGATATCCATCGTCTCTCTGGACATTGTTGAAATCTGCTGCCCAATTATGTTAATGTTACTTGAAAGAGTAACCTTTCGAAAAAAGTCCTGACACCCATGTTTTTGTTAAATTTGTTGGTGTACAATGTAGCATAGAAAGATATTAAGGCCAATATGTTGTTTCTTCAGTTTTCAGGGAAAGAAATCATCCCTCAGAACCCCCCCCCCCCCCGGGGCACTCAAGTATAATGTTGCAGGCATAGCGTGACCACAGTTTTTCAAAACACCCCTACCCTAAAGGGTTGAGGGTTCTGAAGCAAAAATATACCCTTTTTCCCCTATTCACGCCCTAAATCTGAAAATTTTTATTGATACTGTTTTCACACCAAGGTTTGAAAAGGTACCCTATTTCTTGAAAATTGCCCCCAAATTGCTGTTTTTGATACCCTAAACGGTGTCACCTGATGCACCCTTCAGTCCTCAAAAACAATCCTAATTCACCTTTTTCTTGGTCACGCTATGCCTGCAATATTATATTCGGGTCAGAAACCTCAAACTGGCAAGGTTTAAAATTCTGTAAAATAAAAAACGAAAGCAGATATTTACTTGAAATTCCAAATATTCATCATTTAAGTTGATGAATTTACATAACATATCAATAATAATTGCGTAGCACATCTCATTCTACCTCAGGTCACAAACTTATTGAACACCCCTCGTTGACCTTTGCATGTGCCCGGTCTTTAAAGGGACTAGCCTTGATTCTACTTAGAATTATAATGGAAATGCTCTAAATAAAGCTTAAAAGTGTAGTAATATCCCAAAAAAGTACAAACATTTACAGAGAAATGGCTCAAATTGAGAGATAACTAATTTGCAATATATCATTCTTTGATGGTGGTGTGAATATCTTGTGTTTTCTAAATCCTAAATTTGTACCTCAGATCGATTTACCCCCAGGGATTTACCAGATACAAAATCAAACAAAGCTCTTAGAGATAATTTATTAAAAGAGAAACAATTTCATCAAAAACAATTTGTTTACCCATCACATGTGTAGAGACAAAATCTTTTTTAAATTTTGAAACTAGAAACACTGTTTTCACATCTTTTTTGTTTTGCCGGTTAAAAAAAAAATAAAGCAGCTAGAGAATTGCAATTTCCTCCAATATTCCTCAAAATCATGGAAAACTAAATAGGTTATATTACTATAAACATGTTCTACCGATTCATGTAAAAAAATATGTAGGTAAAAAATTAGTGGGAAGAATCTAGGCCAGTCCCTTTAATTTTATCTTATACTGGATTGATGTCGTTCAAATCTTCATTTAGGACATTTTACATTGTCCCCTCTGTTTATATTTGCCATTACAGATCTCTTTATTGAATTCTGGAAACAGTGATCTTTATTATTTGTTATTTATATAAAAATTATACCATGTCCATTTATTAATGAGCAGTTATCCACTAATGATAAAAATATTCAAATCTGATGGAAGCCACATTTTGTCTCTGTCTCGCCACATGTTTATAAGCTAGTTGTCATTTTTGTGCATACATGTAATATGCACAAAATAGAGTGTGTGGGTACAGTACATGCATGCTAGCTGTTCATCAGTCAGTCAACATCTTTCTCTGTCTGATGATGAATAGGGCGCTCAAATACAAGTCAAGGGAATTTACAATTGTTTTCATTCCAATTTTTTTAGCGTCAAATATGATTCAATTTTGTTATGAGTGAAGTAATTTGATTTCACCCGATTAGTGCCAAAATGCATGGAGACATGTGAACACCCATGTAATTTGGATATCGTCCTAAGCTTAGTGCTTGGTCCTTAAAATAAAAATGTGTTATGAAAAGACAAAAATAAGCAACTTAAAAATATAAGCTGGCATTTCCATAAATACTTGTGTCTCATTTACCACGAAGTACTGTTTGACATTTGTCTCTCAGGAATACAGCAAACATGTGTCAATAGTCTAATGACAGGGAAGAGGTATCTTCAAGATACGTACCAACTATTGGAACGCGCAAAATGTACACATGTATGTTATTTTTTACTCCAAATGTAATTTGAATCGAAAAACAATCAGTCGAAGCTCTAATATATACTCTGATTTTATCTTTTACAGATCAGACAGAACCTGCCCATCACTCATTATTGGATATATTTCTATTTCGGCGATTATTATCTTGTATGATGTAGAACCTTGAGGAACCTGAGAGAAGATGGAGGTCTCGTTTAGGTGGTTTATAGCCTAATGTCCAGTCCATCGGATTATATACCAAGCCAAAAACAAATCGGTGGATTTATAATTATTGTTATTTTTTTTCTTTGTGGAATCATTTTTAAGTAGCCATTTGGATATATTTTTATTTTGATACTGGGAACAACATTTTGTGTGAGTGCCGTGTCCTGTCACGTCTCGCTATATACATGTTGCCCTTGTTTAATACTGGTGAGAAGACAATTGAAAAGTTGACAATGCAGAGCACCAAACTAGAGGACCAAAAAAGGAAGTCCAGGCCGGGCGGGAGCAGGAATCCTGGCAATACACGCTCCAGTAGCTCGTCCAATTCCTCCGGTGTCCTGATGGTAGGCCCCAACTTCAGAGTGGGCAAAAAAATAGGCTGTGGAAATTTTGGTGAATTGAGGTTAGGTGAGTACATTGAAGTATTGACATTGACATTTTAACAATATTAAAGTAAAGTTTCACTGTAACAGGCACGAGAATCTTCCTGTTTAAACATGATTTTTTTTTGGCCAAATTTCTATGTTTTTGCATCGTCTGAAAGATGAGCACACAGGGATAACTTTGGTAGTATGTGTGACTGTCGTGGTTAACAATGTTAACCTTTTTCATTGTGCCACTTTTCTCACATACATGTACTTTGACCGATTCCAATGGGACTTGGACACAATGGTCCTTGGGTAGGGGCACACATACATGTATGGTCCCAACTGAAATGGGGTCAAAGGTAAACAAGGGGTCACCAGAGGTCAATGACTGCTGGTGGTTGAAATAATAAGATTGATCACAAAATTCATATACTTTGTCAGATTTTCATGGAACTTGGACACAAGTTTGGTGAAGGGGAGGGTCTACACCATGTGGGGTCTTCGCTGACAAACATGCTAATTAAAGGTGCATGGATTTTGGTATGTTAAAGGTGTGTGGTTCATTTTTCTGTATTCAAAAGTAAAAATAAAAATTGGAATTAGGTCTTGAATTGTATTCTAGAGATCATTATATCAGTTTGTCACAATCCCCCTCAAGCGTTTCACTGAAAAATACCAATTAAAGGTGCATGGATCAGTTTCTGGAAAAAATCTTAGAAATTGTACATCATTGACAAACAGCGATCAGACGACACTAGCGGTCCGGGGACCGCGATGTATTTTTAGCCTGTTTTTCTGTTTTTTCACAATTTTCCTGTTTTTTCATGGAATTTCATTATCGTGCCTGCTGTTAAGTAAAATGTACTCGTTTGGAACTGGTTCATATGTAGCACTTAACATTTAACAATGCGTTGGATATTTGTATTCCTCTTCCATTACAGCCCTACAATATTAATTATTTTATCATAGGCAATCAATTTTGTTTGTTGAGATTTTTTTAAGCATTTTGATTGTATAACCTGACAATGGATTCAATTGATCATGCCACAATCAAAATAAAAGAATATAATAATTCAGTCATCACAGGCTTTATTTTACATTTTCCATAAAAATTAGTTATAAGTTTTTGAATCTTGAAAACGGAAATTAAAATGATATGATTGTCAGATATATAATTTAATTTCTTCTTGCTAGGGTATTGAAGTACTGTGTGACAATGACACAACTTATTAAAATTTGACTGCCTACCCTGGAAATTTGTATTACTAAAACCAATTTGAATCTTGCTACATTTACAAAACCTTGAATTTAACTACATGTAGATATTTAGAGAAATTTATTGCATTTGAATATGAAATGGCATACATTGTATTGTATCTTGGAAATTGAAACTTTCAACATTAGGCTAATGAAACTTGATTCCTGGTTTCCCGTAACATTTTTTCTGATCATAATGAGGCAACAACATTTTCATTATTCATTATCTTCTCATTTTCATTTATCACAAAAAAACCACAACAACATTATTTTCTGTGCAGTCATTTCAAAATAAAAAAATGTTTGGTGGACACCTGGGTGGATATTAATTTGAAATTGTCCACATGGAAATTGCTATGTAACGAAGCTAATGATTTTTATGCACCCCAAACCAGCGTTCGAAATAACCGGGTGCACACATGCACTCGTGCATGTAGAAATTTTCGTGTGCATGTAAGTTTTCTATACTACATGCACACGGTGCATGTAACTTGTAAGCTTAAACCTGAAATATTACAACTCATTTCTCGTAATTTGTGTACATAAGTGATAT
>JXSR01S001046.1:85492-95701 GCA_000969725.1 Ophiothrix spiculata | reverse complement strand
CAAGGGACAGATGAAGTACTGAAGTACATTTTAATCTCATTCATGAGATTGCAATATGAGGGGGACCGTAAAACGTGCACAAATTGAACTATGGTTTCAAAAATTGGGGGAGGAAGATTATGAAATAGTTTACAATTTTCATGACTGCTTAAGCACATGGTCAAATAATCCATGTGACCGCAATATGAGGGGGAAGCTATATGAGGGGGAAATTCACCACAAAATAGTTAATAGAAATATATTTCCAAAAAAAAAAATCTGCAGAAAACAGGTGCTACCTATTATCTAATATTGGGTGTGGTGTATGTTCCTTTGAGCTTCTGTCTGTCACAAAAGCACAACTGACAGCCAGCGTAACAAGTATATCTGCTGTCAACATCATGAGTTTATATGTTCTTTGATTTCATTGACGATTATAGTGACAGTTGGAGGTGAGGATCATCTGATTTGTTTAACTCAAGTATACTGACTCATGTTTGAAGGTTAATATATTGGTAATTTGTAATCCTATCAAAGTATGATAAATTATCAGGTACTTTGTGAACTTGAAATGTCAGCTTTATCATGACTGGAATATTATTAATAAAATCTCACAAGTAGAGTCTGATGTATAAGGCCTAATTAGTTTGGTATTGGTTTTAGATGTGCAAAAATAACACAATATATATTCTGTAAAACTAATCAGATTTTGTCATGTTATAATTAATGAGGCCCATGTATTAAACTTAAGTCAGGAATATTTAAAGGTGCAATTCATGATTCTGATGTGACAAGAACCTCACCTCTTTTCTAGTGAAATAAGATTATCGCACGGTACGATGAACTTAAATTACTTTAATATTCGTGAAAGAGGTCATCGCACATTTCGTAAGCAAATATTGTGGCCTAGATTGTGACACAATTTTCCAAGTGCGATGAATATTCTATATTGCATGCAGATGACTGCAAATCCATCACAGAAATAAAAATTAATACAAAGCATCTTATAAAAATTAGATAAAAAAATGTGGTCATTTGTTTATTTGTAATGTTTGAAAATTCCATTGGACTATTTTGTATGATAGTATAACTATGTATAATCATCTCCTGTTTGTATCTTTTATGAATAATATTTAAAAAAGACTTAAACCCTAAAGCTCCCAAAGGTTACAAAAAGCTACAAAAGTAAATCACCAAAATCGCCTTTAGAAGTCCGAATACGTCATAGACCGGGATCCCATATGGGCACGAAATCGCTGCCTAGGCAGCGCCCCTTGGGTGGCTTGGTATAGGTGGACACGGGATTGGGAAGCGAGAGGTCCCAGGTTCGAGCCCCGGTGGAAACCACCAATTTTTGACACCCTTATTTCCGAGGAGATAGGCTTAGAATGAAAAATTGTAGGTAGGAGGTTAGGGTTAATTGCAATATTTAACATGAATGATGCTGCGATAGGTTATAAACGTCTTCTTATTTAGTAATATAGTATCCGCACAAAATTCATCGCACTGGCACAGCTATGTGATCATGGCAAAATTCATCGCATCGTAATAGTGAAATCGGTCCCCTAAATCGATCGCACTTAATTACGATCAATTTCGGAATTTGCTATGAATATGGGCATTTGCGATGGATTTAGATGTTAGTGAAATCGGCCCTTACACTGATACTGTGAGTGGAATAAAGTTGGCTTTTGTCATAGCTGTCAGCGAATATCAAGTCTGTCTTGTTCAGGCTGCATGGAGTTCCAAAGTCAGGCGTAGTAGTACATTCTAAATCGCATAATTTTTTTCCACAAATGTATCTAGCATTTTCCACAAATGTATCTAGCATTAAATTCCTAATGATTTGTGTGTTTTTTGTTTGTGTTTCAGGAACCAATGAAATCTAGAGCACCCCAACTACATTTAGAATACAGATTTTATAAGATGTTAGGTCAATCAGGTAAGTGCAACTGCAGGAAACCTACAATCAGGGGAAAAAGTCTTGGCACAATTATCTGTGCATGTCATTGATTTTGCACGCTTTCCCTGTCCCCCACTCAATGTTGATCCGAACACAAGGAGCATCTTTACATCCAACATTGAAACAGGGGTGGGGAAGGGGATGGTCAGAAGAGAAGAGTTTTTTATTGCCTTCAACTTTACCCATCTCTTACTGTTATGTCTAGTGTTTTAAACGGATGAATGCACCTGAAAAGACTCGAGTGTTCCAACGACTTTTTTCCCTGATTGTAGTCCGATCCTCAGAACCTTTGTTTTTTCATTAATGCTATCCACAATATATATTCAGCATCACATTTTTGTATTATTTTAAAGCCCATAGACCCTTTCGATGTCTCTTTGTGAACAAACTTACCATAGGATTTCCATTGTGCAGAAGGAAAATAATACAAGCAGACAAAATCAATGATATCTCTGGTTTGCATCTATGGATTTTCTTGATATTTTCCACTATGATGAACAAAACTACATGGGCTTTAGAATGATATAATTTTGAGGTAGCTTGTGT
The DNA here is from genome assembly GCA_000969725.1 of Ophiothrix spiculata. Lineage (NCBI taxonomy): Eukaryota > Metazoa > Echinodermata > Ophiuroidea > Amphilepidida > Ophiotrichidae > Ophiothrix > Ophiothrix spiculata. The sequence continues at coordinate 93,213 of JXSR01S001046.1, read as the reverse complement.
GCCTAACTTCTGAGAAAATCAGCGCCCTTTCCATGCACAATGTTTATTGGGACACCCTGTATTTCAAGAAAGAGACTTAGATTTATTTGTAAAACATTCCTGTCACATTATACTTTGCAGATATATCAAAAGTAATTTAACAAAATTAAAAGAATATCTAAACATTTAGATATATATAGGGTTTGAATTTGACAATGAAACTTTGCATTCTGTCATTATTACTTCTAATACAATGTACTTCAAATGATGTAAAATCTCAAAATGTTTGAGATGATACTGAACTTGTCCAATCCCCCTTTAAGTCATCTATCGTATAGAGCCTAGTGGTTAGTCTAATTAAAAAAAAAGGATTTTTAGTACCTGTTGAAAATGTTTGTTTTTATTGCTTATTTAAATGAAACATGTCCAGCTTCCTAAAGGGAAAAATGAACTGAACATAAAAAGATAAAACATCTATAGACATAATATAATGATCTGCATCAAATGGTGGAATAATAGTCACATTATATTAAGCATATATGATGATCACAACACAGATCTAATCATACCAGATTGATTATAGTTATTTTAAACCAAAGCTCTAAATACATAAACCTTATTGACTGGTACCCAGCTAGAATAAGCAGCATGAAAGCAAAACAAGATTCCATTTTAATCAACTCTGGTATAGCTGTGCTAACGTGTATCGAGTTCTACACCCAATGTAGTGTATTTCAACGTACACGACTTTGTTACCGATATATGTTGTGTATGTGTGTGGCTACAGTTCAGCAGCGTGGCACCTGCAAGGAGGAATCGGATGTAAACATTCCTTGCAAGCAAATACAGGACGCAAGTTCAATGTTGATTACTTGGCACGGTTTATATGCATAATTACGATGATGCGTTTTAGAGGGTAGAGGAGGAGGAGAGGTATCCAAAAAGGAAAATGCTATTATCATCAATTGCTTCGATATGCTGTCCTTTTTCTTGCTGTTATTGGTTGTACGAATGAATTTTTCTTGTTCTCTTAAATATACAACGATTTTATTAATCAAATAGCGCAGAAGTAATTTAGACTACTTTCCCCGTATGTGCGTTAACACTCAATTACAGCTGCATAGGTATGCTAGTATACGCGTTGCGCCTGCATGCCTTAAACCGTCACGGGAAAGTGGTAAAAACTTCACAGTGTTACTACCGCATGACTCACATCCGAATACTGATTTTGTTGACTTTTAGATTTATGTCCAAGTTATTTAAAGACTTCTTTGTTACAACATGAATTGTTTCGGAGAAGTATTGCAAAATACTGTCCCTCGGTGTTAGATTATCACGAAAGTCTCGATCGAACACCTTGGTAGTTTCCTTGAAACCATGTTGTATACCAGCCAAATCAAAATATATCAAAATAATATATATTGAATTATCGCGCATATATGCTTACAATATTCTTATTGTAAGGTACGTTCTGCCATGAAACTACTTGTATGCTTGTTCAGCTTAAATACAATTACTGACTTTGAAGGTTTTCTAATTAATTCAGTATTATCATTATTATTTCTGTCTGCCTGCACAGATGAATATTGTTAATCTTAAGTTTTTTTACTTTGACTATGGACAATATGGATAGTGCAAGTTCATGGACATCTTATTGTCAATAAATGCAATATCGAAAAGAAATCAGGATTCTTATCCAGATAATTCTACAGGAGTATGAATTATATGTAAGCTTGTTTTATACTGTGTATTTTCTCTTACGGTACACAGTTCATTTTACACGGTCGTGTTTCGTATACACAGTTCAATTTTTACATGATGGAGAATTTGTTACTGCATTACTAGAATACGAACTGTAATAAGACCAAAACTTTTAATAATACATTGTTACAACCAAAAATATTAAAAAATGAAGGAAAAGTAAAGATTATTGCGATAAAATCGAGATAAAATGTTGCCAATTTCCCCGGCCTATTTCATGTTTATAACGCAAATAAAAACCCGGAAGTAAACAGCGCTTTCATTAAGGTTCCCAGTTTTACGTTGCTCCAATGCAATGCTACTATGGATAGTACCGGTGGAAAAGATCGCGACATCCAAATATATATATTAATCTAAAAATCTACCGCACACACAGTGTTAAAATTCTATTCTGCGTGTGATAAACATCAACACAGATGTGCACGGTTTACACTGTGAAAATTTGTGCATAATTTTTGTTTGCTTCGAAACATAAAGAATCAAGACGAGGAAACACATGATTATTTTATTCTTTCTACATAGGATTTAACACAACTTGTCCAGTACACATTACAAAGTAATAATACACAATGTCTGTGTGTCTGTCCATCTAGTTTCTAAGAGATGGTAGGTCACACGGTCCTCAAACTTCCCCTCATTAAGCTTTGCTTTATTTTTTTTTCTAGTTCGTGTACAAAACTACGGTAATTTCCTTACGATACACGGCCCATGCGTTCATGTACCGGTTCAACCGTGTTTCGTTTGCAAGCTTAATTATATGCACATGTACCTCTATGCAGAAGTTGCCTCAATATGTGAGAATGGTTTGTCATGTTGTGCAAGGTGGTTATTATGAACACATGACATTTTTTACATGGCACATCCAATAAAATTATTCTCATTAATACGTTTCATTTTTTCACTTAAGTTAATTCAGCAATAATCATTTTACAGAGTCAACATCTTTGCAAACTTCAATATATTGTGCAGTGAAAAGTGTATCATTTTAATGTATATTTTTAAAAACCCATAAAATTAAAAACTGTTACTTTTTAGCATTGAAATATTACATTAAAATGACGCTTTTCACTGTATAATGTTGAAGTTTGCAAAGATGGTGATTCTGTATTTTCTTTATTTGAAGTAAAAAAATGAAACCGAGCAGAAAATAACATTGTGCCATATAGAAATGATACTTCAAAGTTGTTTGTTGGATTTTTTTCAATTTTATGGAATGAAGTTTGTACTCTTTTCTTGTGAGTTTGACCCAATAAGAAATGGTCAGAATATCTATAAAAAGTCAGGAATTTTAAGTTCACATAAAAAACACTCAGTTTATTAGCTGTTGTTTGGCAAAAGTACAAACAATTTCTTTGGATATGAAGAAGAAAAAAAAAACTGTTATTGAAATTTAAACATGCAGCTTTGACAATTTTTTTCTATTAATTATTATTTTTTTCATATCATTGTGTATATATATAAATTATAACAATGTTTTTATTATTCACTGCTGAACAGTTAAGTTAAATGATTAATAAATTTTGAAACTGCTCTCCACTGAAAACCAGATTACAATATTTGAACTAAGTCAACAGTACAATTACACACAACACTAATACTATGCGGTTCATAGAGAACGCATACATTTGGCCAGACTGGTGGTTGTCAATGGGCGGTACAACATTAAAACAAATAAACAAGAGTCGTAGGTAGCCTGATACAGAACTACTGTACATGCATGCCCTATGCAGCAACAGATCAAGAAATTGATTGCAATATTACGAGCACATGTGGCGAGGTAAAGGTCGTACGATTGATTTTCCCTGCCCTTAAATCATATTGAATTTAATAGTCATTAGTTTTACAAAATATGTTTTGATGTGCATAGAGCATGAACAAAAATAGAATTTCATTCAAGTTAAGTTTATTTGAGTACAAAAAACATTGAAGTACTTTGGTACATGTACTTGTCAAATTTTGATATATATACCTATTTAATATCGAGCTTAAATTATTAAGATGCGTTAAAAATATAATGGATACTTAAACTTGTATGGATTTGAATTTAGCCCGTTGCTTTGTAGACGGTGTTTGTTATGATTGGTAAATGAATGATCAATAATGGTATTATGAATTAGACGGAATCGCTTTATGACGGTGATACAAATCAATACTTGTTGCTTTTGAGTAGTTTCATGTGGTAGAACCTTCTTAGAAGGGGACTTTTTTAACTTATCTTTTTGTGAAGCATATTTGTTGCATGGATTGGTGCATGTAACTAAATCATTTTTTTTCAAGGTGGCAAAAAAGAAACACATTTTTTTTAAGCATTTCCAGGGACTGTCTTTTGAAAAATGCCAGGTGAGCTGCAAATCACTCTCCTCCAGATTTTTAGGTGAGCTTTGGGAGAGTGATTTGACATAATTGGCAAGGAATTGTATTATTCATATTCTGCCTTGCAATTGTTTATGCCAATGGTGGATGAGTGATAAAAAGCTCTCCTCAGCGTCATTTAAGGAGAGTGATGGCGAGCAATTACTCTCACTACGCCTCAAAAGACAGTGCCTGCATTTTCTGAAACTGCCATCTAGGTATGAAATTGTATGCTAAATCCTCATTCAGGGCACAAAAATTTCCTATCACAATTCCATTAGCCAGGGCAAAAGATAAGGTTTTAGGGCGGGCAGGCAATTTTAGCCAATTTTAAAAGGGCACCAAGGCATTGCATGTTAAAGCTATATTCAGTTTTTAAGGCACCAAGGCAAATGGTAGGGGCACCCACAGCAAATTGCCTTTGATTATAGGGCCCTGTCTACCAACACCATACCATTATCAATTTGGTATTTCTTTTATTCTAAAATGTATTGAATATCTCTTTAATGATCATGGATGGATATTTATTTATTTAATCTTTCTTTAGGCAGGGTAGCCCCTTCAATGATAAACACTGATTTCCAAGGAGGCCCTGCATACAATAGTCAATATAAACAATTTACACGATAGTTGAACATAAAACAATATAGTTTTATACATTGTACATGGTATATGAAGTAAACATGGTATAAGCATGGAAAAATCAAAATAATATTTAAGAACATTTTATAATACAAAGTTGTTTCAATTGATTGACACTGTAATCAGAAAAGTTGCATCTAACTTCAACAGGGCCCCAACAGATACGGAAATGTTCATAATTGCATTTATTGAGAAAATTCCATAAAATTCAGATTGAAATTAATTTTTTTCCCGTTGCCAGGTGAATTTTATTGAAAAATGATTGCAATTAGCCAAAATCCCTGCAAGAGGAGATGCATTTTTCAAAACTTAATGCAGATGGCACACAACATTAGTGGCAGTTAACTCTGGATGATTATCAGTCAATAAAATGTTTACTTATGTTGCGATCATATATATGTGACCCGTTATATCGAAAGGTACCTTAAGGGTCCCAAAATCCAAATTAATTTTTGGTCTCATCTGAAAGCTGAGATTTTAAGCTTTAAAATGACACCTTACTTTTGGTTATTGAGTGTGTAGTTGCAAAGTTACATCCATATTGGCAAAAGGCATCGGGCTGATTCCGAAAAACTATAGTTCTGAGAAAATCAAGTTTAAAGTTTTTGTACTAAGTAAAACTTGAATGGAGAGAGGATTTTTATCTTGGTTTTTGACACATTTTTCTTGTGTTTTGGATGTTCGAACTTGATTAATATGAAAAAATACACTTCACAAGCAACGTTTTTGATGAAATTGAAATTAGAAATTTGACCTTTGACGTGATTTTTGACTATGCTCAGCTTCAATGGCCTGTATCTCGTAATTTACTTTGCCGACCTTAAGGTACCTTTCAATATGACAGGTCACATGTGACCATCCATCACAAACCCCCAGTAAAGGCAGCTTTCAATTTTAACTCCAAAAATATCAGAAAACTTATATTTTCATAATGTAGTCTTATTAATGTGCATAATATCATAGATGCCAGTTTCCCTGTTTTCACAGGATTTCAGGGTTTTTTTACTCCAAATTTATGCATTTTTATATAATTTCAGTCCTTTTTCAGCTTTTTTGCCAAAATTTACGCACATTTTCAGGGTGTTTTTTTTTGAAGTTTCAGGTGTTTTTTTTTTATTTCAGTGATAGATACTGGCATCTCTGTAATATGGAAACTTGAATCTACATTTTCTTAGTTTTAGATTTTCTGACATGACATACTTTTATTTGAAGAATTTTTATTTTTTAACTCTTTGTGCTGGGTCTCATATGAATGTAAAACAAGTGTCATTTTAAAGATGTTTTCTTTTGAAAGCTACCAAAAACAAATTCGACCAGGAGCTGACTTTACTGGAGATTTGTTGTGGATGGTCACTTATGGTAGATTCTGGGAGTATTGAGGTTGATCTACTTTTTACAAACTCCTGTCATTTTATCATCCCTACACTAGTCAAACTGGTCAAAAGAACCAGGCTTGTCTAGATTGTATCATGGTGCACTTTTCAATACGCATTGTCATAGATACACTGACAGGTAACACCCACAGTAGAACCTCTTGTATTGATTCTCTGTCATCTACACCTGTACTTTCAAGCTTCGCAAGCAAACATAGATCATGATATGAGTGGTGCTCTGGCAAAATGAGCGGAAAGTCGCGATTGAAGATTTTGAATAAATGGCTGCTAAAGTAAAAATATTGTGAAAAGATCAAATTTCGTGTTTTGACATAAAATGCATTAATGTATAATTTTTAACCTATACCTCGCATTTTGAACGTCAATTATGCCGGGAAGTGCAATTTTTCATGGGTAATTGATCGCGTTTTGCTATTGATCATTAACTTTAAAAATGATTTGCGACAATTTTTACAGCCAGATTTCGAGTGTACTGCCTTGTATTTCGATCTCTAAATGAAAATTGTAGAAAGAAAGTATGGCATATTATATATCACTCGAAAGCTGAGAATGCTAGAATTAAAATATGCCATAAACTCAATTTTGAAAATCGTGACTTTCTGCTCATTTTGCCAGAGCACCACTCATATGTAAAATGGATGGCAGTAAATGGCACAAAGATTGCTGATCTAGAGATAGTTCTCATTTTGGAAAGGTGGGGGACTTTTGTGTCACGTCAAGTAGTGGTGCTGTATGAAAGATTCAGTAGTAAAGATGATTAAAGATGACATGTATGCACGAACATAAAAAAAAGAAAAATAACAGGAAAGTTGACTTAAAAAAGTACAACTCTTTTATGTGTAAATGGTGCAAAGGTAATACTCTGTACATTTTCACTGTTATATTTGTAAGTAACCTAACAGTTGAAAATTCAATATGTTGAAAAAAAAAATTGAAAGACAACATTTTTTCTTGACTGAGATTTTCACTGAAACTAAGGAAAGGCCGTGTCAACACAGCACTAGAAAAGCCTTACAATTGAGTGTTAGTTGATTCAATTCAGAATCACAGTTTTTTAAAAAAATATCAGTAGTTCCAGTTCAGAATTGCAAATTGGAAGCAATTAAATGGCACAAAGAAAAAAAAATCCCCACCAAAAAGGGTTAACACTTCTTTCCCGAAGGGATTTTAATGAACTTTTCATAGAACAAGAAAAAAAGGAAAAAGTCATTGCTAAATATAATTTGAAAAAAATATATATATTTCGTATCAATTATTTAAATACATCTAAAGAAAGTGAAACAAACCTTTCTGGTTTTTGCTACCGGTACTAAAAACTTTCTGGTTTTTGCTTCCTGTACTAAAAAATATGTGCTACCAATACTTGACAGATATGATACATATTTTTATGTGCTACCATTTATATTAGCAGTAATAGTCCTTGGGCCAGAAGAGATTTTGCTTTCCTAAAAGGGGACCAATTCTAGCAATGTTTTTTGAATAGGTCCATGTTTCAGATATATGAAATGCCATGCTAGGAAATTCGGGGGAGTAGCTTAGTCTAAAAATTCAAGATGGCCGCCAAAATGGCCGCCAAAATAGCATATTTTCATT
>JXSR01S001046.1:58555-79348 GCA_000969725.1 Ophiothrix spiculata | reverse complement strand
TTGTGGGCTCATCTAGATCATAATCTCAAAATAAATCCAAGAGTTGAAGCAACCAGTCGCTTTATAGCCAAGATATCCACCATGATCTGGGGGTTGTTTTGCATTGGAATGAATAGGCGATCTTTTTGTGGTGTGTGTTCTTAAAGAGACTGGCCTAGATTCTTCCTACTAATTTTTTACCTGCACATTTTTTTACTTGAATCAATAGAACATGTTTATAGTAATATAACCTACAAGTAGTTTTCCATGATTTTGAGGAATATTGGAAAAAATTGCAAATCTTTACCTACTTTTATTTTTTTCGCAGGCGAAAAAAAGTGGTGTGAAAACAGTGTTGCTAGTTTGAAAACCTGATTAAAATCTTGTTTCTACACTTGTGATGGCCAAACAAATTATTTTTGATGAAATTGTTTCTCTTTAATATCCTATGCGAAAAAAGCTTGGTTCAACCATGGTTGTCTATGGTTAACCGTGGTCATCCATTATGATAGTGGTGCCATTTTTCAAAAGTATGTTTGACCATGGTAGACCATGGTTAACCATTGATAACCATGGTAAACCATGGTTTTTGAACCATGGTAAACCATGGTTTTTGGCCATGGTGTGCCATTTTTCAAAAACATGGTTGACCATGGTCAAACATGGTTAACCATATAAACCATGTACAACCATGGTTAACCATGGTTGTACATGGTAACCATGGTAAAGTCACCATGGTCAACCATGGTTAAATCACCATAGTTGACCATGATTGGCCATGGTTGACTATGATCAACCATGGATGACCCATGCTACCATGGTCAACCATGGTCAACCATGGTTGACATTTCGCCTAGGTAATGTTATCTCCAGGAGCTTTGTTTGATCTTTTATCTGGTAAATCCATCTGAGGTACAAAAGTTAGGATTTAGGAAACACAGCTCAGGGTAGCCAAACCACCATCAAAGAATGATATATTGTAAATTGATTCTCTCTCAACTTGAGCCATTTGTGTGTAAATTGTTGCACTATTTTGGATTTTACTATACTTTTAAGCTTTGTTTAGAACATTTCCATAAATATTTAATTCTAGGTGGAATCTAGGCTAGTCCTTTTAAGTTCAATGTAAATTTATAATGTGCATGTTATATTTTAGTGTGAACCATCCTGATGTGTTTTGCTGATGTACTCTTGTCATAAGTGTTGATTAATGAGGCTTTCAGACACCATGCCAATAACTAGCATACTTTCAGAGGATGTTTTCCTTTTTAGAAATTATCATTATCTTACCGTACTTCAAGTTCAAATAACTTTGTACAAGATTCTTGCTCTAGATTGTATGCAAGATCAAAGCCATTATAATAATAGGCTGTAGATTTATTGAAAGTTCTGGCAGGCAATTGATGTAAATCAACAAACTGTGGATCCATGTGATTCGTTTCCCCCAAAGCACTTGAAGTTTCCGGCTATAGATTGACCAAGAGTCTTCCTGTTGTTTTGTTTATAGATTTCCTCGCTCTTGTTTTTATGAGTTGGCAAAATCAATTTGTCAGTAATTTTGTGTTCTTTAAAAAACAGCAAAGATTCTGCCATTATAAAATGAGTTACCCTATGTTTAACAAGTAGTGAGTAGTATATAAAATGGGAACAGTAGAACAAATTTAAATTCAAATTTGTTTAATATTTTGCAACTGTATGAAGTATCCAAACTCTAACAGGTTAAGAAAAATTCACCATGGAATAGTACCATTCTGATAATAGCTAAAAGGTTTCAACTTAGATCATTGATTAGTTTGAATCTTGGTTAAAATTCTTGCATCTTATCAAATATTGAAGCAAATCAGATGTGTGCAAATTGACATTGCTCTACACGTTAGGAAGAAATGCAGGTCTATAGTTTGATCGGTGCTCAATTGTAATTATGAAATCAATTGGATTACTATCAAACTTCATGATCTTTTTTTTTTTATTGAAAATGGATGTGATTGTTTTTATAATGAGTATAAAATAATAATTATTTAAAGCAGAAATTAAGCTAAATTAGTTCTGTGTAGTACTTATCAAATTTTTATTTATCAAACGATACTCCCATATTACACAAATTTTGTTCTTTTGAAAATGGCATCTATATTAATTCTGCTTCTTGAAGGTCCCTACTAATTCTGATAGATTTGCCGTGCACATCTTACTTAATGCTTGTTTTGCTATGTGATTCTTTGGGCTATTTTCAGCACAATATTCCATTGTCAGCAAAAGCGAACGGTGCAAAATAATAAATATTACTCGTAGTTGTATTGCAGAGGAATAGAAAGGAGCCCAGGCAGTGGAGAGAGAGATAGAGCTGGCAGTGGTAATTGAATAAGCTATTGCACTCGGTCCTTAGGGATAATGTAATTGTGTTGTGCTTCTAGATGTACTTTGTAAGAAATGGCAAATATATCATGTCATTTCAATCTAAATATGTAGCAGTCGTGATGGATTGCATTTTTATCTCGGATAAGTTAAGACTGTTGGTATTGTTACAGATTGTACTCTAAATTTGAAAAGATATTAAATGTATTGGCTATGTTGAATTAACATTATTAGACATTGGTGTATTGTTCAAAATTCAGGTTCAGTATTCAGTCACGGCATAAACATTGAATGTATTCATTGATCATAAGTGATATTTGATTTAAATTGGTATGCCAATTTCAATATTGTTGGGGGGGAAAGAGGTCAAAATAATGAAAAGATGGTTCTACATGATTGTATAGAGGCATATCCCACTCTAATGTGATTATTCTTTGATAGCTAGAGTGGAATATAGGTCTTACAGAATTTATGTTATCTTCTGTAGATAGCAGGTCATAACAGTGCACCCCGATGTGTGGCTGTGTGTAATGTGTATGTGTGGTCCATAGCACTGTTATTCTGTGGTGTGCTGTTATTATGCAGAAAGAATTCTTCAATGTAGTATAGCACTGGATCACTATGAGTAGATTTATTTGTAATTCCATCTTCTTTACCTTTTCTGGATCCGAACAGATGTTTATTTAGTTTTCCTGGAGAAAGATAAATTGCTAAGGCATTTAATTAGTAATTGCCAATTTTTCAAACAATTGTGGCTTTTAAAACAGTCATCCACTTCAACTAATTGATGTGATTAAGAGAAACCTTGGGAAGTGGACTTGCATTATCGTAATCAATGCAAAATGTGATTAGTAAATTGAAGTTGACATTGAGCTTTAAGATGCCATCTGGAAAGTATTGGGTCCTAAGACTGTTATAAGTATCTTGTTCAATTTGGTCCTGGATTGTTATAAGTATCTTGTTCAATTTATTAAATAAATGATATCATTTTTTTTCCTCTCTGACATTTTTTAGCTATCAAGTGCAGGTAGCACAAAATCAAGTATCAGGAGATAACCAACCTTGGCTTGAATATGTGTGAACTTATTATGATCAAAAGATGAACGTAATTGACAAGGGAATTTTAACGAAGTAGGGTTGTTACAATAGGACAGCTAATACAAATTTAGGGATATTCTCAAATTTAGGAGACTTGCTTTTAAACTCTATATGCATAATAAATATCTGTCTTAATTATATTATAACTTACCTTTAAATATAAGATGTCGAAATTAGAGCGAAATTAAAATCAATGAAATTCATCGCAAATGGTTTTTCAGTAGAGGGTGTTGATTACCGATCTGTAGGTTGTAATGTACATCATTTGAGACTTGTAATTGAAGCCCACACACTTAGTGTTGAGTTTGATTGTACACGCCCAGTATATCTATCTAGCACCAAGAGCAGAACCATGAATCTGACATTTAAACCAGTGATCAAAGAGAATCAAATTGCTAGATCGTGATAGGGGCATTTTCAACAGGAGATTTTTGATGTATTTTTAAGCAAGTTAATAGCAATTATGATTGATTCTATTAAATGAAGTCATTTGGAATTGAAGATTTAAATGAAGTCCATAGAAAGAGATGGAGAGTTTGTTTTCCCCATCCCAGGCTATTGTTATTGGCAGTTAGTTCATCTTTGTTGCCCCATATCTGCCACTACTGCCCATCTTGACCTTATCATATCCATGGCAATACCTTAATTGGGTTCTTTGACGGTATCATTTCTATCGCTATGAATACTGGATGATAATGGTGAGGATCACCTGGGGATCTTCACTGTCATGTGAACGATTCATTTTATTGGATCAAAACCAATTTCTAAATACATGCAATTGCAAGTAGTTTTATTAGATTATGCTTGGGTCATTTTGTATTGGGTTTTTTGTGAGTTATTGTACAGGTGGTTTGAATTGGCTCTGGATGTTATGCAATGAAATTTTTCTGTCATAATTTGATCTGATTTTTTATGTGGCATTGGTTAGGTAGTCCTACGTCATTTTGTACGTTTAGAGATGATGTTTTGTGTTTGTATGTGCCTAGCAAATTCCATTTTGGTAGATCCAAAACAAATTTTGATTGTGTAAAAAAAAGGGGAGGGAAAGCAGCACTTAACTTCCTATTTACATTTATTTCTATATTTTAACATTTTTTGCTATTTTTCCCATTCTCATTCCTTTATGTGATTCACTAAAATTTTCAGGTAGCAAGCTTTCTAGGGAAGATTAAATAGGGGACAGTCTGTCAGTCGTTTCACTATATATCTTGGGGATTTGTTATCATGTTTGATTGGAGAACATTAGATATATCACAAATTTTGTTTTATGTTAAGGTTTTTTTACAAGAATGACGAAAGCCTTGTGACACAAAATAAGAGTTGAGATATTACTTGGACTTCGTTACTGCTTTCATGCAGATTTTGTTGTTTTAAATAAAAGCTCATTGCCAGTTACAAAAAAATAACTTGACCAACATAGGTATTTACATTTTACAAAGCTTTAAATGTAGTGTTAGCAGGAATTCGTGTTTGTCTCTTAAATAAAGTATATTTGTTTGGGTCACAGGTATTTTTGTTGTTATTTGTGAACAGGATATTTATTACATAAGTATAAATTGGGCTCGGCTCGGCTCGGCTCATCATGAAGATATTATTCACTGAGGACAAAGTAACATCTTGGAATAATTATCATGAAATGAATACCTGACCTATTAAACATCATACCAATGAAATTCTTACTGGCCACATATCCACCTGGGTATACCCAGAGAAGATATTGTGTGTATCCCATCATGCATTGCTTCCAATAGGATTGTTTGTTTGGGACATCGTGTGAGTAGTTAGTGATGAAATGTCCATAAATCAAAGTAATAATTTTGCATTTTGGGCATATTTCATCACTTAACTACTCACATGACTTCCTGTACAAAATTTCCCATAGGAAGCAATGCATGATGGGATACACACTATTTCTTCTCTTGGGTATACCAACAACTGTACATCATAACAGAGAAATCTTCACTGGCCACAATCCACCTGGGTACATCAACAACTGTACATGCAGCCAGACTTAAAAGCTGTGCCGTTCTCTATCCACTCCCACTCGGGGACTGTTTACAAGAATAATACGTAAAGCGGTTGTACGATGACATGCTATATTCTTGGAACTGGTGCACCATAACAACTTCCACGATGTTACAGTTTATGATTATGATGTGCTGTGAGATGGCTAACTGTAATAAGGGGAATTCCTTTGGGTTGACGGTGACAAGACGGAGCCTCACTTAGAATGAATGATGGATGTTTTTTACTTGATGTTAAATATCTCGACAGATAAATAGCCAGTGTCTAATGATAGGACTGTAGGATAATATATTGGTTCAGGACACAGGGTTTAAAATGAGCGGTGCTTTGGCGGAAAGTAGCAAATTTCAATATAGAGTTTATTACATATTCTAATTATAACTATAATCTCAGCTTTGAAATTATATATAATGTCACAATTTCTTCCTTAATTTATTTTCCATTAAAAGAAAAATCAAAGGCAGTCCACTGATTATCTGGTTATAAAAATTAGCCGCAAATTTATTTTAAAGTTCCTAATTATAATAACTAGTGTATAATAGCTGAGCAAAATGTTATCAATTTACCATAAAAATTGCATTTTCCAGCATAATTGACCTTCAAAACCTCGAGGTACAGTAAAAGGCTTATTCATGAATGTGTTATATAAAGTCCAATAAACAAAAATTGACCTTTCCACTTTTTTGACTTCCAAAAAATTCAATAGAAATTTCTCCTCAATATTTGATAAATAAGTATGACAGGCTATTTTAGCTCAAAATAGTCGACGTCCTGTTATTTAGCATTATATTTTTTCTACATTGAGACAGTAGTACAATATATGATATTTGCTGAAAATATCATGTTGCTTTTAAAATGCCACCTTTCAGGGAATTTCCAGATTTCAGTCAATTTTGTCATGATTTTGATTTCTTGAACTTTCATAGTGCGCTTAGAATAAAATCGGAAGTCGAAGGATGATGATGTTGATGATAGCATTAAATATGTTTTTTAAAATACTCCAAGCCTAAAGTTATTGAAGGTTTTCTTGAAAATTGCAAACATTTCTATGATATCACTGATTCATAGATGGATTGGAACTCAATTGTATGGGTTTAGATGCAATGTTCAAAGAAATTCACCCAAAAGTATCTTTTAAAATGGTTTCCATGGTAACATCTTGTTGTCTGCACATGTTTATTGAATTTTTTGCCCCAGTAAGTAATTACATGAAACCTGTTCAACCATTGTTGCTCAGAGTATTACCAATGTACCTGTCTCTGGAGAGAAAAGCAGGCAATGCTTTTAAATTTCTCTACATCGTACCTTGTTTTATCCTGATCTGTATCATATAATGTAGTTGATAGAATAGTACTACAGTGGAACCTCTTTAACACGAAATCTGTGGGGCCACACATTTTACTTTGTGTTATGCATCACATTTTTAATATAGATTCAATGCCAGGGACCTGAAAATCAGTTTTGTGTTATCAGGGCTTCTGGATTAACAGATTTGGTGTTAAAGAGGTTCCACTGTAGTAGTACTTGTGAAGAAGATGAAGCAGGGTTTTTATATGTACATTAAAAAATGGAGTGTATGGTTCAGGAGTTTTTTCATTAAGGTCAATAATTTTTTTAAATGTTGCAAATTGATAACTAGATAATTACGTATTTTTACATAGCATTTCTTCAATAGGAAAATGTGTTAGAAACTGTTTTTATATTTTATAAGAATTTTAAAATAGCTTGATATTGATAATATTCATAAATCTCTAAACTATGTCGTGCCAGGACTTTACCCCTGTGGGGTACTACTTGCATATTTGGCAAAGACCTCTCTTTTTAAGCCGCCTCTTCTGCTCCCAAAGACAGACCATTTTTACTAGGAACATGGTAACGGTCCCTGTGTTCCCCCAGACTTTTCTGATGACAAGCACCAAAGGCGCTTGTTGAGATAATTTGTCCTTGAATCGTGGATGATCTTCGATGAATACTACCCAAGACCCTCATTTCAAGATTACTTTTGTTTCAAATTTTTGCCTTATACGCTTGTTGAGATAATTTGCGCTCATTGATCCGTGGAGGGTCTTCGATGAATACTACCCAAGACCCTTATTTCAAGATTACTTTCGTTTCATACCTGTTGGCATCTCTGCAAATAGATTCATGGCCTAACCTTCACAAGATTTCATGATGTACATGTACACCATTGATATTTTATCATCTATTATCGTTATAATGTTCTTTGGTTTTCTCTCCTTTCCACAGAGGGTGTTCCACAGGTGTACTACTTCGGTCCATGCGGTAAATACAATGCAATGGTAATGGAATTACTTGGACCTAGCCTTGAAGATCTATTTGACATATGTGATAGGCAATTTTCATTAAAGACAGTGCTTCTTATAGCCATTCAATTGGTAAGTATTGCAGGTAAAAGCGATGCGTGATTCCTCGGACAATGTAAATAAAAGTGCAGGGCGAACTGCAGATCGCACTGCAGATCGCATTTACAAATAAAAGGGCAGTGGACACTTAAAAGGAGCCTGGTCCGATTGCCTCAACTTTTTTCAAACTTATTAAGATTTTGGTACCAAAACGTTGCTCATATTTTTTTCACAACCCATGTGAAATTTCACTACTGAGTTATGTTTGGTTTTAGAGATGAAAATGTGTTTAATTATGGTAACCGTAATTAATTTTACATAGTAACATATAGGCGGCTCTGAAAAACAAAGTTGTCCATAAAATTAAAACGGTTTGACTGATTCAGCTGAAATTTGAAATTTAGACCGCTTGGGTGGTCATCTTTCTTATGACTTCGAAATCTAAAATTTGAAAAATCGGACCAAGCTCCTTTAAACCTTAACCTATGTTTGAACTGGGCAGGACCAAATCGCACCATGCGTGAACAACAAACCAATCAAATCAATCATCAAGTCGCACAGTAACAGAAATGTCAAGTGCACAAGACGCATACAAATGAAAAGGTTTTCTTCAGGTGTCTATAACATCAATTTGGATGTGTTACTTCAAATTGCATATATAATTACATATAGACAGCGGTTAGCTATGATCACAAATTTGCTGCCTAATTGGCCTGAGTCGTTGCATGCCATAGTAAATATTGGATCAGGGTGCAAGAGGTCCCAGGTTCAAATCGAGAGAATAGGGGAACCACATTTATTAAGGTTTTTTTTAAATTTTTTAGTAAAACGAAAAAACCTCAACAAAGCTGGAAGCCTTGAATTTCTGGACCAGGATAAGGATCAGGAAGTACTTGTACAACATTCATGTTTTCCCAACAACAGGAAATGTGTAATTTATAAGTCATTTTCAAGCAATGAATTACTACTCACAAAGAGATATCATCATAGGGCTTCTGTGTAGGCTGGTTTATAGCTCTTTGTGATAGGCCATAGCTTTGATTACCAACTACTGGAATATGTTTAAAGAAGCTGATTTGTTTATAATTTGAGACAGCATTTTGTATTGGTAATTGATATTTATTTTTGCAAGCATACAGTAAAATTTGTATTAAGGCATATAGCAAAATTTTGCTCTTGTATTGAAAACTGATACAGATGCTGAAAATATACTGAAAAATTGATTCATAAATCTCACCTCTAAAGATGACACTCAGACACTCACTAGAGTGTCGAAAACTCAAATGCCTCAAAGGAAAAAGTGCATTCTGCTCCTGGTCATGAAATTAACGTGAGGTATTAAATTAAAACTGAAAACAAAGTATGATAAAAAAACAACAACCATAAACTAAGAGAAATTATGTAATAAAATACTCACATGGTTCACTGTCTAGGCCTATATTACTGGTTATGTACCCTCATCCACAAATAGTAACTAAAAGGGTCCAATTTTTTATTTTATTTTTATTTTTATTTCTCATTTAAATAATAATATGTGACCATCAATCCCACACCAGCCGTAAATGCCACCTCTTTTGTCATTTTCATTTTTTTTTAATTTATTTGCAAAGACCATGATTTAAGGATTAAAATGACACCTTAATGAACTTAACACGATTTCCAGAAGTCAAGTTATGGTTCGTCAAAGGTTGCCAGGAGTAAAATGTGTAACTTCAGATAAACGCGTTCAAAGATCAGTAAGCCCTATATTTTCTGTTGATTGTCTTCGATGCCGATTTATTTCACATTTGATCATTTTCTTGAAATGAAATTTATCAAATATTAACTATTGAAGAAAAGCTCATTCAAAACAAGTGACAAATTGTTATTCTCTCCTTATGATTAAATGTATTACCCTTTAATTATATCTGACATTGACAACCGATTAGTATCTGATAATGACTCAGGAAGTCCATATCCTACGTCCTGTGAATTGTTGCAGTTGTAACTACTAGAATAGCCCATAATTTTCACTACTGATGTTATTTTTGATGACTTATAAGCCAGTGGATACTTTCAATGATAACAAAATTTCAATATAGATTTTTTTTATTAGTCTAATTAGTAAAATTTAGAATATCCCGCAATTTTCACTGTTGATTTTATTTTTGATATAAGCCAGTGGATTCTTTAATGATATCAAAATTTTAACACATATTTTTTTTCAATTTTATGTTTTATTTATTTATTATATTTTTTATAATTTTATTTTACAACATTAAAATGTTGTTTACTTCATTCTTAGTGTAACCGTCATGTGATTTCTTAAATGATGTGTTGAAAACATTGTTATCGTACTATATCGGGTTATCTTAGTATATCGGATGTGCAATTATCATGCGATATCCTTTTGATAATAATATAAACCATAGTCGTGATGTAGACTGACATGGTTGACGATCTATTAGATTATTGTGTCATTAATAGAGATATTACAGCTTGATGTCAGATGTAATTGCTTTGCCAGAAATGTATCCTGGTCAAAGTCGTACAGATTGAATCGGCATAATATGCATTTGTCAGTTTCAGTCTATACTGGCATCTTTTTCAATCTGTAGTGTCAGATATTGTTCATTTATTGAGGCAATATTAATGATATAGGGCTGTGGATAGACTTGCTTGTATGATTCTAGGTAAAATATGCACGCTTTCGTATACATGGGCATATCCAGACCCCTATAGTGTGCTTAGGGTTTACCAGTTCCAGGGCAAATATATGAATTTTCAATAGAGGGGGCCTTTACGTCCACTCATAGTAAGGCGCCACTCTCTTAAAAAATGGGGGATGGAGATTGTTTGAATATTCATATATCTAAAAATTGTTGATTTTAATACAGCTGTTTCTAAACATGTTATTACTTTGCAAAACCATAAAAGATGTGGTATTAGCTCGGCACCCACTTAAATTCAGGCGCCATTCTGCAAAAATAAGCCGTTGATCCGCCTTCGCAGTTGATTCCGGAATTGGGGTGTTGTGAAGTATCCCATACAGATACAGACATGGGGGCGCACCCACCTCAATCGGCCTTGCCAGTTAGAGCTATGGGATGACAGTAAAAATAGGCCGATTTTGTAAGATTTTTATTCAAGCCCTTCGGTACTCAATTAGCACCTTCCTAAATATATGCCCATTAAATGGTTCGTCCCAGTTATGCTTTGATCATCACTAAAGAAACAGGAGTTATGAGGCCTTTTAATCAGTGAGCAAAGCAATTCCAACTTACATGATGCACCTGATCTGCAAACGAAATATGTGACCCGCCAAATTGGCATAGTAAATTTCCTGCATCAGGCCATTGAAGCTGAGCACAGTCAAAAATCAAGGTCAAATTGCTAATTTCATCAGAAACGTTACCTTTGAAGTGTACTCTATATTAATCAGGTTCCAACATCCAAAATATAAGAAACATGTGTTAAAAACCAATATAAATATCCTCTCTTTATTCAAATTTTACTCAGTACAAAAACTCTAAAAGCAGTTTTCTTAGAACTAAAGTTTTCCAAATCAGCCCAATGCCTTTTACCAATTTGGATGTGTCTTTGCAATCAAACATCCAATAACCAAAAACAAGATATGATTTTAAAGCTTAAAATCTCAGCTTTCAGATGAGACCAAAAAATCAATTTTGATTTTGAGACCCTTAAGGTACCTTTCGATATGGTGGGTCACATATGACCCTGTATCTGCTAAAGTTGGTTGTTTTCCACTATTCACATACTTCCACATATCAATTGACGATGTTAATAGGCCTGCCAATTTGGTGTGGAAATGCATGTTGTTGTTTATTTTTGAATCATAATTATTGATTTTTATCCCCCTGGCTTGAAAAGTAGAAGGGGGATTATGGCATAGTAGTGGATGTCCGCGTTGTTGTTGTTGGCGTTGGCGTTTTCGTGAAAAGGTTTGACATTTGCCTCTAACTTCTGCATACTTCGATAGATTTCAACCAAACTTGGGTCATGGGTGCTTCATGGGAACCCGCATTTGTGGGTGAGGTCAAAGGTCACATACCAAGGTCAAAGGTCATTTGAGGTCAAGTTGTAAAATAGGCTGAAAATGTCAATTTGACCTAATTTTGCCTCTCACTCCTGCATACTTCGATAGATTTCAACCAAACTTGGGTCATGGGTGCTTCATGGGAACCTGCATTTGTGGGTGAGGTCAAAGGTCACATACCAAGGTCAAAGGTCATTTGAGGTCAAGTTGTAAAATAGGCTGAAAATGTCAATTTGACCTAATTTGAAAAGTTGAAGTCCGATTGGAACCAAACTTGGGTTTATGGATATAATCAAGAAGTTACCATAGGTAACTTCTTGATATAATATAAGAATCCTAATATGTTGATGAGGTCAAAGGTCACATACTAGGGTCAATGGTCATTTGAGGTTAAGTTGTAAAATAGGCTGAAAATGTCAATTTGGCCTAATTTGAAAAGTTGAAGTCTGATTGGAACCAAACTTGGTTTGTGGATATAATATAAGAATCCTCATATGTTGATGAGGTCAAAGGTCACATCTGATGGTCAAAGGTCATATGATGTCAAATTTCCCTAAACTTTCCATTTTTCTGATCGTGTCGGCCAGAGGAATCGCGTGGTTCAGAGAACCAGTATTTTTTAAAATGCTTTTTAATGATTTGAACTATTTTTTTGTTTTCTTTTCCATTCCCTCTTTTACAGCTACACAGAATAGAATATGTACATAGCAAACATCTGATCTACAGAGACATCAAGCCAGAAAACTTCCTGATAGGTCGACAGTCTAGTAGAAATCAAAATATAATTCATATCATTGACTTTGGGTTAGCCAAAGAATATATCGACCCCGAGACCAATAAGCACATCCCATATAGAGAGCACAAGAGTCTAACAGGCACAGCTCGGTATATGAGCATAAACACACATCTAGGAAAAGGTAGGTTGCGTTTATGATGGTGAGTTGTAGAAAGCTTTTGACTGAATGGATTTGGACACCTCGGTATCCAGATATAGTTGACCCAGATAGCAAAGTCAGTTGGCCCAACGTTAGGCCAATGTTTGTCAACGTTGAGCCAACTAACTCTGCTATCTGCAGGGGTGTGAGAGTCAGGTGATAAAAAAGCCGAAATTAGTGACAAAATGCCCAAAACTGGCTGAAAATGAAAGAAAAAGCTGAAATTATGGCCCTCTTGAAGGCATATAGAGCTGAAATCAGCTTAAAAGCTGAACTACAACACTCCTGTATCTGTAATATGAAAATTCATTACTTGATTGATTGTCACTGGAGATGTTGAGTCCCCTCTAGGTTCAGATGGTTAGGGAGGAGAGAAGCTGAAATTTCTACAGCTATTTTTAACCTTGCTTCCATATGTGTTCTTTAATTAAGGGCAAGTAAATTTCAGCTAGCCAATAGTATTTAAAACTTTGTGATTGACTTATAAATTGCTGATTTTCTGCGCTATTGGAGAACTCAATATAAAATGTATTTGAGTAACAGTTAAAAGCTTCTTATAAATGGTTTGATATAAAATATATAATGTATCGCCATGACAACAGAGACACTCAATTCAAAAATATATTGTTTTGGTAAATTTTCACAATCTACTTGCTGAGCACAGTGTATTTGTAACCAAGCTAATCTAATTGCTCCAATAAATTGTTGGATTTTGAGCTCGGATTAAATAACAAAAAGGGGTATCTTGTGTCTGGTTTGTATTGTTGTAGCATCCTGCAGGCACAACACCCAGGGGGAGGGGGCTACTTAGTACAAAAGGGGTTATGGGGATATGCCGCAAATTCGGATAGCAAAATCAGGCTTTCTGGTATTCCAATCGGTCATTTTTCTTCAAAAAATGAGGTATTTTGATGGGTTTTCTTTTCAAAATTTTCAGAAATATGCACCAAACGCCGCAAATTCTGACATTTCTTCTCAAAATAGAGCAAATTTGGACAGAAAAAAATTAGATTTTTGATTAAATTTGGCTCAAAATTTAGAAGATTTGGTATATGGATGGGTCAATTTTTCTTAAAGATTGGTATTTGGATGGGTGGCTTTCCAAATTTCCCAGAGGCATGTCCCTACCCAAACCAAATTTGAGTCCCCCTCTCCCGGGGGGCACAACATCTGAAGAAAAAAATGAAATCAACTGCCCTAGATAGGTGATGAGATGTATCGGCAGAAGACAGTTACTTTACGATTGTTTTACTTTTTGTTACAAATGGAAAATTCATAAGGCTCTTATGTTTCCATTTCAAAGTACTTGACAGCACTTCAATTGTACATATCAAAGATCCGTCGTATTATTTTTCGTCTTGTTTCTCACCATGAAATTTATTGAGAACATGATGATTCGCATGTATTTGATGTCGACTGATTGTTTTATAATTAATTTGGGGGTCAATGAATCGTTTAATTTCATGTGGATGGAATTGGCCTACTTTTCATGCAGAACATTAAAGTCTGTCTCTTGATCACGGTAGATAGTGGTGATCTAAATAGCAGATAAAGTGGATCTGAAAATAAGTCGGCCTTCTATTTAAGTCGCATTTATTGACAAAAATATATGTACGTCTGTGAGGAGAGGACTTCACTCCTAGGGTGCCTGGATAACTCATAATAAATTCATCAGAATTCCTACTTGTTTAATTCTTAATTTCACAATGAATTTTCTCTCTTTGTGGTTTTATTTCCATAACAAAAAGGAGATGTGACTTGCAAATATTTTGTATTGTAGTTGTTTTCCACAGTTGAAGCTTTAATCTCAACATAATATGCATGCATAAATTCAGATTCATTTGTCATAAAAATTATCTTATGCAAGTCAACTTGTCCAGGGTCAAAAGCTAGAGACGTAAATTTTCCGTGGTACGGAAAAACAGAAAAGAACAACGGAAATGAAGAAGAAAGCGGACAAAACACAAATTCGAAGAAAACACAATTTTCACATAAAAATAAAATTAAGTAAGTTAAACAACTATTAAACAACACAAAGCAAAACAAAACAACTTTAAATCTTGACTTAAATTCATGTAACAATATGAAAAGGACTTAGGAATATGGTTGGTCACGCAGAAACTCCCAGATTTACAGTATTTCAAGCATGCAAGATGCATTATGGAACATACGAAAGTGGTCTATAGTGATTTAGGGCATTATTTTGGCAGGGGAGATGTAAGGGACATTTTAGCTAAAAAGAAAAAAAATGGCAATCAGACTGGTAATCATTAAATTGCAATGGCTAGAAGGAAAGCATGAATATTAATAACATATATGACTTCACTGATATATCGGGAGTATAAATATATTTATAAGCTTGTGATTAGGGTTAGGGTATGTTTAGGGTTAGGATTAGGGTCGGGCCATGATTAGTGAGTTAGGGTCAGGTCCCTGGTTACTGAGTTAGGGTCGGTCCCCGGTTAGTGAGTTAGGATCGGGTCCCCGGTTAGTGAGTTAGGGTCAGGTCAAGGTCAGTGATTTGGGGTCAGGTCAAGGTCAGTGATTGGCTAAATAACGGAAATGTCACACATCCTGACAGCTGCTCCTGTGGCCAAGTGGTTAAGAAATTTGACTCGTAATCTTGATACTACCACTAGTGTGGTTTCTAGCCCGGCGTGATGCTCTTTCTCAACATATTATAAAAAATCTTCTTGGCATTTTAAAAATATAAAAACACAATTTTAGAGTTGAAAACATCAGGAAAATGACAAAAGTCACATGTTTGTAATTTTGCTTTAAGAATAGATTCCTTGGTTATCTTCATAAACAAAAAAGCAGGCCACGCATAACCTTCTAAAATAAATATCACCAAATTGGTTGTGTAAAATCTGCTGCCCCAAGAAAATAATCGAACTATAATTGGAGTCTTTGAATAAATCTGTTGATTTGAATTGTATATTTAACTCGATTTGTAGATGAGCGTTTCTGTAGTGTTTTGTTGCATTTCTTATGCACATATCTTGTGAAAATAAGTGTGAAAAAGTCCCTGGATTGTGAAGTATAAACTCAGGATGCTACACAGAGCACATGAAAAATTGTCACATTTTTAACACTGAATTTTTGATCAGTAGGATGTTTACAGGGAGTGTTTGATTTGAAATAGGTCTGTATAGGTCAATTTGAAACGATTCTTTGTTTTTGTACTATTTGTAAGAATATTTTAAGAGGATAAAAGCATTTTTAAACAGCATGGTTAAAGTTGGAATAGTGAGTGCAGACATTAAGGAACAAAATATAGAGCTTGAGTTAAGCCAGATATTGCGAAAGCCTGGAGCTCAAGTTGTTCTCAATATATTTGGAACGACTTTATCCACAGAACATTTTTGTGTTTTTACCTGAAGGGCTATAATCCATTTTAGCATTCCAGTAAGATGACGATTGAACCAATTTGTTGAATGTTGGCAATCTATCTGCACAGTTATTTTCTTCTTTATGTATTTTATTTCATCATTCCGTGCCTCTGAAATTTGATGCAATTGTAATCCGCACGGCTTTCGTTCAGTTCATGGTAGAAATCTGATAAGAATCCGTTCACGATATTTATTTCTTCTTATGAAAATGACTCGGTTTGTGTTAACTTTTCTGCTGTTTATTCGTGGCAAGTTAAATATATTTCTAAATACTATTATTTTTATTTGGTGTTATTTTGTAAACAGAATTGTTACTCAAAATAATGTACACACCCATCCATTATGACGATAGTTGACAGGTAGAACAAGAAATCTTATCTTTTATTCTCTAATTTTAATGTGACTCTACTGACCCCGAACAATCTCAATTTGAGCCCTTACAACTGACAACACCATTACACTTGGCAGTAAAAGTAGTCTGGTATCCGCCTTCTATATCTCTGTTGCATCCATACGTTTGTGAGGAGACTTGTTTTTTTTTTTGAATATTTAGTTATAACAAGAAATCTTATCTTTTATTCTCTAATTTTAATGTGACTCTACTGACCCCGAACAATCTCAATTTGAGCCCTTACAACTGACAACACCATTACACTTGGCAGTAAAAGTAGTCTGGTATCTGCCTTCTATATCTCTGTTGCATCCATACGTTTGTGAGGAGACTTGTTTTTTTTTTTGAATATTTAGTTATCAAATTGTAGGTTGATCATTCATAAAGGACTCACATGACATACTACTATTCACCATAGAAGTGTATGATAACAGTTATTGATCTAAAATAGTACGGCTCGCCTATCGGTGTGGTCAGAGTAAATACTTTTGACAAATTGAATCCAGGAAAGCGACACTGACCCAAGTCCATGCTGCCCTACCATAGCAAAAGGAAGTTTTGAACAATATCAATATTGATTTGTAAATAGTGATTATATCATCATTGTCAGGCAATATACTTCCTTTGGTCTTGTTAAGAAAGCATGGACTTCGGCCAGTGTTGCTTTCCTGTATTCAATTAGTTATCATTGTAAATAGACACCACATGAACATGAAGACAGATATCCTACTTTCCCTTTTGTGCAGCATTTGATGCAATGAGTGATAAATGACATTGTAATTAACAAATTTCAGGCTTTTCGACATTACATCATCCATGTCGTGACAAATTATGTTCTCTTTTTTTCTCCATCTCCAGAACAAAGTAGAAGAGACGACTTGGAGGCAATGGGGCATATGTTCATGTACTTTCTCAGGGGTAGTTTACCATGGCAGGGGCTCAAGGTAAGTACAGAGTAAACAAAAATCCAGAGTGCAGGGCCCATTGTTTGTAAATGCAACCCCTACCCTGGATTTTGTTTACATCAATTGTTCAATTTTTTAATTTTTTTTACGCATCTTGATTTGACTCGCATACAGCGTTTGCATTTTTCCAAGCCACGTCCACGTCACTGGCCTTGTCTATTGCAAGTTGCCCTAGGATGGTTTCACAGATATCAATGGAGGAGAGTCACAAAGTTATTACTATTTTGTCATGCAACAGTTGCATTTCTTAGCAATGATGTGTTTCAAAGTATGCTTACACATGTTTTTACTTCTAATGAACCAAATAATAAAGATAAAACATAGTGGAAGTGCATCCTGAAAGATGAAAAAGACAATAAACATGATGTGTGTGTAATTTCTACGGAAAATCAGTTTTTTGTTGTAACCAGCATGCTATTACACAACGCTGCGTCATAATCCTAGGTCCAATTTTTTTTAAATGGTCTTAAATTGAGCCCAAGGCATGAAGGAAAATAGTCAAAAAGTTTCAGCACGAAAAAATAACAACCGGCGGAGATATAACAAAAAATGTTGGAGGGGTTGGGCAAATTCTGCTCCTGGCTCTTTTAGGGTTAAAAAGCTCTTGCCTCTTACGGTGGCTTTAAGAATTGCTGTTGAGGTTGTAGTTGACAGCTGCAGAAGACAAATACAAATTTGCATTTTTGAACTGTCATGATAGCACGACACATTGCCACAATGGTCTGTCGTGAGAAAAGTTCGAGTTTATTCCAAGGAATATTTATAGGGGAATCGGGATACGCCGCCATCTTGTGTCACTCATGGAGCAGAGTTATTGTACTTCCGGATATATTCAGAGTTTGGCCCGATATCCAGGCAAATCACGCAAATCTTCACTTGACGCATATACAGCTTTTGCATTTTGTTTCACTCGCAAACCGTGTCAGCGTTTCAATTAGCATGTACTGCGACTTGCTCTGATCAAATTTCGCAAATTTTTTCGCTAATCAGTTGCAAAGACTCTCGAAGTGTGGCACGCGGAGCCATAAAATATCCGAGGTACAATAACTCACCCTCCATGAGAGACAATCCAAGATGTTTGGCGCCCCATAGGATTTACATGGCGGTGAAATGACGGCGAGTACCGATTCACCTTTTTAAATTCCTTGGTTTATTCCAACTAAAATGACATGTTGTTGCGACCTCCACAACAAGGTTATCAATATATCGGTTTGCTGTGCTTGCTGCAAAATTTTCCAGGTGTAACAAAGTAAAGATTGTGCATTTTAAATTTGTGATGTCATGCTGGGTGTGCGATTACCATGACAGACACTTTGAAACCAGCTTATTATGAAATAATCTTGAGGATGTTGTTATTAGATGAATAAAAATGGTGATAATTACAGCTAGATAAAACGAAGCAATGAATCAACATAAGGATAATGCAATTGAACCAACCACAAGCTGAAATAGGATTGTGGAATTTATTTCAAAAGTAATTAACATTTGCATTTGAGTTGAGTCTCTGCCGAAATTCCTCCGACAAAATTGATTACGTGACCACGAATTGCATCGAATGATCGCGTTTGTAAACAATTGGCCGTGCACTCTGTTTATTTACATTGTCCGAAGAATTGCGACGCTGACTTTAGTGATTTTGACAAAAATACTACATGTTTATGTTATTTAGACAAATGGAGGTCATTTGTTTAACAAATGAGATCATTTTTCAGAAGAAAATCTTGACCTATATCTAGGATCACAATCCGGGAGGGGTACTTAGTACAAATGTGATCACTGGGATGTGCCGCAAACTTGGGTAGCAAAATCAGGCTTTCTGGTATGCCAATGGATCCTTATTCTTTGCAAAATGTGGTATTTTGATGGTCTGTTTAAAATTTTCTAAAACTAAATTTCAAACAAAAATCAGCCTAAATTTGTGCCAAATTAGCGTGCATTTTTTGCAGAAAATTTCAATTTTTGTATAAATTTGACTCGAAATTTGGGCATTTGGTATATGGATGAGTCCCTTTTTCTTGAAAATTGGTATATACATGGGTGGTACATCACATTTCCCAGCGGGGCACACCCCTTCAAAATCAAATTTGAGTACAACCATCCCCCCCCCCAGGATCACAAACCCTAAAATGGAACTTTAGCATGGATATTCAGAGTTCGGATGTTAATCCAGTTTTGTGCTTATGACAGCTTAATGCTTAAATCAATCAGGGTTAATTTCCAGTAGCTGAAGATGAAATGTCAAATGCTTGACCTTAACCTTTGAGTATTCCAATTACAAGTGGGTGTTACAGAGATGCGCAGAGATTTGTATTGTATTGCAATGTTAAAAGCAATGATGAGACCATTTTAATCATGTAGGCGATGAAATAAGTGAGGATTATTGCGTGGTGAATTCTTAGCAAGAATTCAATATCTTGTGGTAAATTTGCAAAATTAAATTTGATAAATCTGCAATCACCCCCAAAGTAGAAATTGAAGCTTAAAGCTTAAAGTAGGGCAACACTCTTGGTTCATTTCATTTAACCAGTTTTTCAAAATTCAGAAAGGCATTTGTAAATCAACCTCATGAAACACATTAGTGAGGTAAGAATTCCAATTTGCCTTTGAAATATTGACTGTGCAGTATGTAATAGTCGTGGGCTAACTGGGAAACGACTGAAGGTGTGAATTTTGACATTTGAACATATTAGGCGTTTTGTTGGCTCGCACTTGCTGCGTATGTATTTCAATGATGAAACTAACTTTTGAGACTTGATATAATTAAACAGATTTTATAGAAAAAGTTTTGTTAGTTAGAGCTATTTAGGGTGAATAATCAAAATCAATTACTCTATGATATAAAATTCAGAGTTAGGTTTAGAGTCATTGTTATCAAATAATGAGGGTTTCTGGTTGTTGTTTTTTTCACATCTTAGTTTTACCAAAATGATATTTGAATTACAGCATCTATTATTTCAACAGGTGTTTTTAAAATTGAAATCAAGCAATGCAAATTAGAAACATTTATCAAAACCATGCAATAACGGATATGACAAGTGTGACTTACTTAATGGGTGTTTTGACGGTGTTGCCTTATTTTTAATATTTATTGTTCTTAAGTAGTATGTGAAGATGCTTTAAACAGTTATTATACATGTATTTTGAAATAGAAATCTTCAACTAAGCAGAACAAAACTACATTTGAACTGATAGAGAAGCGTAATTAGGCATGTACTTCGTGGATCTTCTCAATACATAAGGAGTGGTTACGGGAAAAT